>PVIW01012785.1:0-30388 GCA_004026585.1 Noctilio leporinus
GAAGGACAGGTATCATATGTTCTCACCCATTACGGGACAATAATGAGGAAAACTAACAACAAGCAAAACAGAACCAAGTGTATGAATACAAGGAATAGGCCTGCAGTGGTCAGGGGGAAAGTGGTTGGGGGGAAGGGGGAGGCAGAGGCAAAGAAGGGGAGCAGCTTAGACAAGAACCTAGTATAAAGGAACCATGGACATGGACAACAGGTGGGATTGACTTTGGGGGGAAAGGGTGGGTGGGGAGGGGGACAGAGGGGAGTAAAAAAGGGATGGATGTAATACAACAACAATGAAATTTAAAAAAAAAAAAAAGAAACTTGGAAAAAAAAAACACTATCAAGAATTGTTTACTCTGGGAAAGGTACATCATGAAAAATGATGCTGCAGTATTAAATTGCTAATAAAATAACCCTGTTTCAGGCAATGTGTATAGCTGTTGATTGTATAATTTTATGTACAGGTACATTTATTTCTTTCTGTCTTTTTAGTAGATCTTCAGAGATTTGCATATCAAAAAGGGCATGATTTTAACTTTCCTTTTGTTACCATTTTATAGAGCCTTAAAGCAATATATATTTTTAAATTGTGTGTTGTTAAATCATATTATCTATAAATTCTATTTTAAAATACTAAAGAGGCATATTGAAACATTTATTATAAAATGTTGTATTAGTTATAGGATTGAGAGCTACAGGACTAAACTCTCAATTTACTCCATAAGTTCTTTGACATTTACTTTCCTGTTGTTATCCAAACTACAATAAGTTAAATGTAAACTTCAATTGCTTTCTTCTAGATGGAAAGTATGTATTTGTAGTAAGTATGAAGTTACATCCCATATAATTCAGTTAAAGTGTACCAACAGTTAAAATATCCAGAATTAAAATGTCTATTAAGACATTAGGTTGCACCTAATAATCTAACCCAGTGATTTTAATCAGTGTGCCCTAAGAAGCACACCAATACGCTGCAAAAAAATTTAAAACATGCAATACCTGACTATTTAGTCAGAATTGTTGACCTCTTTTCCCTTTGGTTGTTAAATAAAAATAAAATGACACCAGTCAACACAACATTAATCAGCTGGTATAAATGAATCAAAATTATACCTAGTTTTTGATTAGATAGGCACAAAAATTTATTAAGTGGTGGTCCACAGAATTTTACTAATTAGTTAATGTGCGCCATGAGACCAAACAGGTTGAAAATCACTGATTTAATCTAAAGATTAGAAAAGTAGATTTAATCTAAAGTTTAGAAAGATAAAGCCCAGAGTTTCCAAAAACTGGGGAGTATAAAACTTTTTCAGTATGGCAAGGAACAAGCTGGACCAGCTCTTCTGGACAGGTCCTGACTAATGGTCATATCTAATATGTATATATTTCAAGTTAGCAATTCTGCTCCTAGTACTTATTACAAAGATATCTTTGAATGTATATATGAAATAAATGTTCACACATATTTATAATGGAGTAGTATGTACAAAAATGCCAACTGCAGTACAGATGGCTAACAGAATTGGGAGCCACCTGTGTGTCCAGACCCAGGAGAGTGGCAGGTAAATTTTGACAGTTTTATGTAGCATTTGAAAAGATTACATTAGGTTGACACAGAGTTATGTGGCCTAAGCTTCAGAACTAACTAATTAATAAAAAAACACCTAAGAAAAATGTGCTATATAATAATATTGTATGTAAATTTTTAAAATATGCAAACATCATATACATGTTCTATCAATATGACAAAAAAGGTATATTAAACAAATTGAAAGTGAAGATTTGGAAATAGCCTAAGTGTCCATAAGTAGATGAATGGATAAAAACAAACAAAAAAATAAACAAACAAAAATAATCCCTGAAAGCTGTGGTACATTTACAAAATGGAATACAATACAGCAGAAAGAAAGAAGGAATCCCTACTTTTTGCAACAGCATGGGTGGATGTGGAAATTATTATGCTAAACAAAAGAAGCCAGTTGGTGAAAGACAAATGCCATATAATATCACTTATAAGAGGAATCTAATGAACAAAATAAACTAATGAGCAAAATAGAACCAAATTTATAGAATTATGGAACAGACTGACAGCTGTAAGGGGAGAGGGAGAACTGATTGAGAAAAAGTAAAGGAATTAGTCAAAGAACATGTATAAGGACCCATGGTCATATACAACTGTGAGGGGACTGATTATGGATATGAGGGGTGGGCTGGGTAGAGGGAAACAAAAGGGGAAAAGTGGGATAACTAATAACATAAACAATAAAATTCAAAAAAGAAGAAAAAGTAGCCTGTATTTATCAATTGCAATGATAACAGTTTATTGGGCTATAAGTTAATAAAGGTTTAATTTTGTTTTCTAACAGTATATAAAATTTCAAAATTATGTCTTAATTTTTCAGAGAAAAGACATAATTTAACAACAAAATATTATGTGTTATAAACTTTTGAAAAATCAGATTAGCTTCCTCTTAATTTAAAGCTAAATCAAGTAAGGGATTCTTACAGTTAATATAGTTTCACCCAGGCTGCTTTCCACACATTTCTGTCAAACTTCCTTCCAATCCTGGCTCTCACACACCCACATTGACTTGCTTCCATCTGCATTTTTCACTTTGACCTCCATTGCAGATGTTCAAAGATTAATTTAACAATTTAAGAGCCAATGTGGAGGATGGAGAAAAAGAAGAGAGGGCTTCAGGCCAGCCTCAATTATCTTGAATGGACCAAGGAGCATAGAACCAGGGCCATCTCATGGTACATGCTCCCTATCCCTATCCAGTTCTTGTCTCACTCACAAGACACAAATTCAAGTGAGAGATAAACATGTATAGTGGAAATGGTGGAAATGAGATAGTGAGTTTATTTATGAAACACACTAGCATAAAGCTGCAAGCAGGCACCCACCTAGTCTAAATGCCCCACATATAGAGGAAGTAGAGATATTTGTTCTATATACTTGAGCTGAGGTTACCAGCGGGTAGTTAGATAATCTAAATATGACAACTATTGATGTTCAGGGGTTACATACTTAAGTCAGTGTTTAGTTTCCCCCTTCTTTACCCCCTTCTAAATCTTGGGAATAATGTACAGCCACAAAGGCTTTCTTTTTCAGAACATAAAGGCTCTTTGTCTGGTTAGTGAAATTGTTATTCAGGCCCTCTTTCCCTGCATAAAATCCCAAGGAACCTCGCCACCACCTCCTTTGCTATTCCTGCTGGTAACATTGATGACACCTGGCAATCTTAGTGAGACTGTTAACAGACACTTACAGAAGCCCCCTTTCTCAGCACAATCTGAAGGACACCCCACCCCCCGCTCCACCACCACCACCACTCCTGTGCTATTTTGCTTGTAATTCTTGGGACATATGGCAATCTTATAAAACTGAGCTCAGGACTGCTGAGTTAATTGGTGACACATGTCTTCCTTCTGCTTTTAGCCTTCTGTAGGAAGTTCTTTGTTAGATTATAATGGTAAGAGTCTTGTCTTTCTTTCCCCTATGGCTGTTTATTCCTAGCTGCTATCTAACATTTTTCCCCACAAGAAATAGGAACCCAAATCTTGGGGGACTTAGGGTGATATCTGCTCTGGCTTCTTCTTGCTGGAAGGGGTGCTGTTGTAGTTTGGGTTCCTATACTTGCTTTCTGCCAGGAGAAATTTCTGTAAGGTGAATTGTCTGCACAAGTGAAACCCCCACAGCCAGTAGGAGTCTTGAATCTAGATGTTTGTGGTTGAAACTGTCTAAGCAGATGCAGCCAGGACAAAAGCCCTGCAAAATTTGCAAATGCCAACATGTCTCCACAACCCATAGGCAGGGGTATGAAAACCCCAGTGGAGTGCAGGCTCTGACCTCCAGTAACTTATTTGGATGTACCATGTCTTTGAGCCTTCTGTGGCTCAACTTTCCACAAGCCCAGGCCCAGAGCAGTCTTTCTTTCCTAGGACCCTCAGCAACTTGGAATCTCCAGTGGCCAGGGATGTCTGTCTCCTGGAGCATTCATATTCTCAGGGAATTCAGAAAGTCAAGTGGGGATTCCCCATATTTTTCTGATTCCTCTCAGTCTTGGTGGACTCATCCTTTAAATAATGAGGGCATCTCGATCACTTCTGCCCAAAGACACCCCTTTAGGATGTCTTTGTTGGAATCTTCAGACTCTCCAACTTGGATCTGAAGTCAAATGAAAAAACCTAGTCTTCTTTTCAATTTACAAATTCTCAGTGACCTTGACAATTTTTTTCCAGTTTAACAGCAAGTGGTCTGAGCTGTCTTACTTCCAGGCCTTCTGGACCCTTGCTCTGTTCCTCCTGTTACTTTCTCCAACTTCTGCTTCTTAAACAGGAGCCTTAAACTGTCCTCTCAGTGACAAGGACAAGGACCCTTCAGACCCACTGTTCACAGATGAAGACCCCTCTGATCTATGTCCCCCTCCCTATGCACCACCACCCCTTTAGCCATCCCCTTGGCTCCGTCTCCTATTCCCTTCCTCTCCCAAATCATTGTCTGGGGAACAGCAGCCACTACCTCCAGCCTCCACTCCCTTCATCTCCCCTTCTCACATTGGCTCCTGGACTATGTTTGCATCCTCATCTTCCTTGCTGACTCAGGGGCTCTACCCTCTTTCTGAGGCGGCGAAGTCAGAGGGTATAGGCTGGGTCCATGCTCCCTTCTCTTTTTCAGATCTGGCCCCGATTAAGTGTTGCTTAGGACCATATTCAACAGATCCTACCTACTTCTGCAAAACAATTTGGTATTTGACCCAGCCTTATTCTTTCACATATCAAGATGTCTATGCCATTCTTTCTTCTACCACCACCTCATAGGAGAAGGACTATTTTTCCTATGCCTCAGCCTTCACTGACTCTTTGCATGTTCAGAACTTGGCTGTGCACCCTCCAAGGCCTCAGGAAGTCCCTACATCTCCCTCAAACTGGACCTATCAGTTGGGCTTCCCTGATTTGGCCAAGATGTCCCATTTCATTACTTGCTTGTTAAAAGGCGTGAAGATGGCTGCCTTAAAGGCTGTTAATTATGACACTCCAGGAAATAATAGGGATCTTCTGAAAATTCAACTTATTTTATGAACTGCCTTACAGAGGACATTCTCAAATTCACCAACCTAAGCCCCAGCTTGGAAGAAAAGGTCTACCTCCATACTCACTTTAATGTCCAGTTAGCACCAGTTATCAAGAGAAAATTACAGAAACTGGAGGAAAGCCCTCAGATCCTTAAAAGGGATTTAATTTGGACTGCCTTTCAAGTCTTCAACAACAGGGAAGAGACAGAAGACAAAAATTCCTGAAAAGAGACCAGCAATGGTATCTTATGCTAGCCTCCACCTTTAAGGATCAGCCATTTGGAATGCAGGAAGTATGGTCTTTCACCTTTGAGGTAAAGGAAATGCTGTGCCTAACTAGACATTTTCATTCAAATCTGCCTCACTCATAAGTCTTTTTCCCTTTTCTCTGACTGCTCCATTTACATATCTGCCCATGAGGTAAAGTTTTTTTCTTTTTTATCTATCAGTTGTCTGATTAACTTTAAAAGAAAATGTATCACCTTTATTTTAGAACATTGTGTCTTGAACAAATGACTATGTAAGTTGCAGAAGGTTGCTTGAATTGCTAGGGGTTCATATAAGTCATAAATTATCTGTGTAAGTTGAAAAAAGAGAAGGAGAAGCAGAGAAATAAAATAATTAAGTGAAGGAATAAAGGAAAGAGACATATGCCACTTCTGTGTGTGGCATGGGAAAGGACATTGGAACTAGATTATGGTTAAAACTGAAGGAGTAAAAGGATTTAGAAGGTTTGTGAATGTTGCAGAAGATCTGTGGAAGGTTGTAAAAATAAATGAAGAAAGTTTGTTAAAAGCTTGTAAAAATTTAGAAAATAAATTGTGTGGTTTTAGTAATAAAAAGTATAAAGCATGGAGATGCAGTTTAGAAAGACAAGGGTTTACCTTTAATACTGTGTATTTTTCTCCTTACCTAATCCCTCCATATTCTGGCATCTGAAGAAGTAATGATATAAGGCTTTTTTGCATAAAACTAATAAGATCAGTTGTTAAGAGAGACTTTAGCTAATCAGTATTTCAGAAACCTCTCAGCTTTCCCGTTACAGGACCAGTCTTTACCAGGGTCCCCAATCCCCCAAGGCCAACAGGTACCAGTTTGTGTCTCCTTTACACAGGACACAATGCTTTCCACCCCTGTAGGCCATCTGCTAGCCTTCCTAAGCTACTTCATGACCAACATAACTCACCAAGAGCAATACAAGAACCACACATTCTCTTGTGTAAACCCAACAACAAAATCTGTAAACCCTCTCTGGTTCACTGCCCCTCCCCTACTAAAACCTCCCAGGGCTTCAGTGTATATCTCCTGCTCTTGGAACCCCTCTCCCTTGCTATTTTCCTTTGGCAGATCCAATCTAGGCACAGCTGCAGGTTCCAATTGTCATAAGCTATCAAACCTCACTCTCAATTTGCAAGGTCCCCTTATTACCAATCCACTGTACCTAACCACCTACACAGAATGAACTGGGCAAAAACCATCTCAGTTTGGGAAAGAGAAGCCCAGACAATCCCCATCAGGTGTGCTGGGAATGCATATGGGGCACTCATTATAGGCATTTCTCTGGCAATTTTCTGGCTAGCCTATTGCCTCCACCTTTAGGGCTGTCTAAGGCACTCAGGTGTCTTCTCTCTCTGTGTATCACAGGTCTACTTTTGCTTACCTACCAATTCAACAGGGACTTGCATTCTAGACTCTCTATCCCCCTCCTTATAGGTGATGTCACCTGACTCTGAAATTCCTATCCCCCTTTCCACTGCAATAAGGATGAAGTGAGCCCTGATTACTAATTCTCATCCTGGCTGCCCTTGGAATTACTACTAGAGTTGCAATAGGGGTGGCAGGGCTAGGAACCTCCCTCAAATACCACCAAAAACTATTACTAGAGCTTGGACAAAGTCTAGAGGATACTACACATGCTATTTCTTAGCTTCAAAACCAAGTCAACTCTCCAGCTGAAGTTGTCCTCCCAAACAGAATAGCTTTAGACCCTCTGACTGCCGAGAAGTGAATACCTGCACATTTTTAGGGGGAAGACTGCTGCTTTTACATTAACCAATCTGGGGTAGTATAGGATATGGTTAAATAACTAAGGGATAGGACCACTCAGTTGAAGGAAAAGACTAATGACTCATGGGATTCATGGTTTGATCTAACCTCCCCCCTCGGAACCATACTCCTGCCCCTAGTTGGCTCCATAGTATTCCTCCTATTTGTTTCTAGTTGGAACTTGTTTAAATCCACTTGCTTGTTAGCCTCATCTGCAGGACCATCAAAGCCACCAAAACTTAAATAGCACGATCCATCCTAGTCGTGACAGACTGCCACTACTAACCAACCTATCACCAGGCTGAGACAACCACCATTTGAGCACAAGATCACCACTTGAGAAAGAGTGCCAAGCCTCATTGCCCCTCAAATGATGACCCCTTGTCAGCAGGAACTAGCCAGAATGAACACAGCATCCCTTTCCCCAGCATTCCTAAGAATTAGCCCCATTGTCTTTTCCTTTTTTTATTACAAACAAAAGACTAGGAAGTGTAAGGTGAATTGTTTGCATAGGGTGAAAAATAACCCACTGCCAGTGGGGGTTTTGAACCCAGACATTTGTGGTTGAAACTGTGCAGGCAGGTTAAGACACAGCAAAAGCCCTGCAAATTTTGCAAAAGCCAACAGACCTCAATGATCCACAGGCGGGAGTATAAAAGACCCAACAGATCGCAGCCTCTGGCGCTGCCTCTGGTAGCTCTGACTTAGAGTCTAGGTTGCCATTTTCCTTCTCTTGCTCCCCTCTCCTCCAGCCCCCTACTCCCTGCTATCTAATAAACTCTGTTTCTACCCTTGGTTTCACTTCTCATTTGTCTCCTTGGGTAGGGTGTCATGTAATAGTTTTCTTGAGTGATGATCTTTTAGGGGCCTGTGATAAGGGGTTGAAGTGGGGATGGGCTAGAATTCCCAAAGTGTCATTATCTTGACCTGGGGCCTGGAATTGCTGTGTCCTAGAGGCAAAATATTTGGTCAGAAGTTCCGTAGATTAGAGGACCTGGGACTTTATTTGATAAAGGTTAAATTCAACAGAGATAGACACATTCCTTTCTGGGAGAGGAGGCTAAGCATATTGACAGGCTGGTACAAAAAGTGTCAGAAATATGGGAAAGCCAATTATATTAAGGCACAGTTGTGTTACTCATCTATAATAGGTTTCTGTTTCTTAAAGAGTTCTTTGAGACCATCCATGGGCTCACAGGATTAGGTGGTACTATCCTGCTGCTTAGGAAGTCCTGAAGGAGTTGGCTTTTACTATGGTTTGACTCAAGAGTGATGTATACAGCTGGAGATGCCAAGGACCTTGATGCCTGCCATATCCATGCATATCCTAGGCTCTAGTCCAGCAATAGTGACCTATTGAGGTGGGCCCAAATGAGGTGGGCAGCTCCATTCCTGAGTTAACATCTTTAAGACAGCTATAGCCTCAGGCCTGGGGGCCCTATATTCCCCGAGACAGAGTGCTGCCTACAACCTGCCTTCTTGCGCTTATGGTATGGTGCCTGAGGTGGCTTGTTATGGCTTGGAGTTTTTTTGGTCTAGAGCCCCATCTTTTGACATATAAAATACTTCATATCCTTGGTAGTAGGCCTGGAAGGGCCTTGTGGCTGTCCTACAAAGGCGGCCTTGATTTGGGCATACCTAATCTCTTTCCTTGTTTCCTTCCCCTGAGTCTGGCCTATCTCTCCTGGTTTTGGCCTTGGAAGACTGTATTTGCTGTGATTAGTACTTCATTTCAGGAGACTCCAGGCTCCTGAATAAGTTTCTGAGTTCTCTCCTTACAGAGGTAGATTGGGTTAGAAATGTATCTTTTAGTATGACCTGACCTTCATATGATTCTAGATCTCAATTGTTGTGTTTGATAAGTGACAAATGCCTCTCTTAGCCTTTCTAAAAATGTGATGGGATTCCTATATAGGCCTTGGCTGACATCAAAGACCTTGGAACAGTTAATGGCATTCTGTTGGCCTGCCTCAAGGCCCACTTTAGTGCAAATTAGAATGTAATTTCTTTCCCATTTTTGGGAGGAGTCACTGTAGACCCATTCAGGATCTACAGATGGAACTGCTGACTCTCCAATGCGGTATTTGCTATCAGAGAGTTGTTGACAAATTTTCTGGCTTTCTTTATTAAATTTCCCTGTTCAAGATCAGATAAGGTCTGCCCTAAGACAACCATAGTGTCTTTCCTGATTAACTCATAAACTAAGGGAAGCTGTTAGAAGACATCTATGTATTTATCTGGGTTATTGGAGTACCTTTCTAAATCTGTTTTAACTTGTTTAAACTCTACAAGAGAGAAGTGCTTATATGCTAGCTGAGGGCTATACCCTATTATAGCCTCAATTAATAGTAAAATCTTAGTCAGTACAGAGGGCCTAGTACTATAAGGCATGAGGGTTACAAATTGAGTTGAATGTCGATGGTATAGCAGTAATGATGAAAATGTTGAAAGCAACTCATTTAAATGTTTTCTTTTTGTTGTTTGTTTTTGTTTTATTTTTTCAGTTTTTGCCTTCTAAAGACAGGGATGAAAAAGGGGAGGTGCTTATGGAATGGCTATGAGAAAGCACTGTGTTAGGAGTTAGCTTATATTTGGAGCACTGGTCCCCTCTATTTCTTAAATGGAAATATTCATGTACATATAGGACTTCTGAACACCTGCCTACACATTTGCAAAAGTCGTTAAGTTGAAATATGGTATTGTGATTTAAATTTCCATATAATGGCCAGTATTCTCCATCAGCTAACTAATATAGAGGCCAAGCAGTGTTGCAAATTATATATATATAATATGGTATATATATAATATATGATCATATATATAATCAGTGCTTACAACTGACAAATGACTTAGCTTTTTGTACCAACATTTTAAAGTAATACCAAAAATTGTAAACAAAAGTTTATCAGGCTAAGAAATTTCTGTTAGTTCCCAACTGTCCATTTTACCTGGAGTTTTTATTGGCTTTGAAAAATTAAGGGGAGCTCTTGATTTTTTTATTTGTTATTAGAATTGTCTTTGCCATTTATCTACATATGTGCTTTTCATTTTCTTTGTTATTTCTAGTTTTTCATATTTCCATTTCCTTTCATGAGTCTTTTACTTAAATCCTCCTTTTCATTTATTGTTTTCTTTCCATTTTTCACTTCCTCAATTATCTCTCTTTTGGCTCCTTCCTGCTACACAATCTTTATTCAATGTTTATAGACCATCCACAATTTATATGAACCCTCTACAATGTATTCAATTATTCTGCAACATACACAATTCTTCTACAGCTTACATAGTCCCTTCTGCAAAATACAACAATCTTAAATAACTATTCAAATTACAATTGAAAGTATATTAGAACTTTGTAGACTCTTGGAGGTTTCTATAGATGTATATTAATTTGACAAAGCTCCTTGTGTATTTTAAATATACTAAATAATAGTAATTAGTCTAACATTTTTCTTTTGTAAAAAGAGAGAATAAATCTTTGGAATATTTAATGGGCCCTTTGAAATAACCCAAAGCCATAAGAAAAAGTATTCTCTTTTATTTTTTTTAATTTTATTTTATTGTTGTATTACATCCATCCCCTTTTTGCTCCCCTCTGTACCCCTCCACACCCATCCATTCCCCCCAAAAGTCAATCCCACCTGTTGCGCATGTCCATGGTTCCTTTATACTAGGTTCTCATCTAAACTGCTTCCCTTCCTTGCCTCTTCCTCCCCCCTCCCTTCAACCCCTTTCTCCCTGACCACTGGAGGCCTATTCACTGTATTCATATATTTGGTTCTGTTTTGCTTGCTGTTAGTTTTGTTCATTATTGTCCTGTAATGGGTGAGATCATATGGTATTTGTCCTTCACTGACTGGCTTATTTCACTAAGAATAACACTTTCTAGTTCCATCCATGTTGTTGCAAAGGTTAGGAGTTCCTTCTTTCTTTCTGCTATATAGTATTCCATTGGGTAAATGTACCAAATTTTTTTGATCCATTCATCCACTGATGGACACTTAGGTTGTTTCCAGCACATGGCTATTATAAATAGCACTGCTATGAAAATAGGCGTGCATAGGTTCTTCTGAATTGGTGTTTCGGGATTCTTTGGGTATAATCCTAGCAGTGGAATCACTGGGTCATAGGGCAGTTCTATTTTTGGTGTTTTAAGGAAATCCCATACTGTCTTCCATAGTAGCTACACCAGTCTGCATTCCCACCAGCAGTGCACCAGGGTTCCCTTTTCTCCATATCCTCACCAGTACTTGTTATTTGTTGATTTGTTGATAATGGCCATTCTGACAGGTGTGAGGTGGTATTTCATTGTAGTTTTAATCTGCATTTCTCTAATGGCTAGTGATGTTGAGCATTCTTTTATGTGCCTATGGGCTCTTTGTATGTCTTCCTTATAGAAGTGTCTGTTCAGGCCCTGTGCCCATTTGTTAATTGTGTTGTCTTCCTGGTTTTGAGTCTTTTGAGTCATATTAGCTCTTTATATATTTTGGAGATCAAACCTTGTCTGAGGTGTCATTAGCAAATATGTTTTCCCATATGGTTGGTTCCCTTTTTATTTTCTCAATGTTTTCTTTAGCTGAGCAGAAGCTTTTTAGTTTGATGTAATACCATTATTTATTGTTCCTTTATTTCCTTTGCCTTGGGAGATATTTCAGTGAAAATTTTGTTGTTTGGGACATCTGCCATATTTTTGTCTATGTTTTCCTCTAGGCTTTTATGGTGGCTCTGCTTATGTTTAAGTTTTTATCCATCTTGAGTTTACTCTGATGTATAGTGTAAGTTGCATGTGCCGGTCCATTTCTCCTACCACCACTTCTTGAAGAGGCTATTTAAATTCCATTTTATGTTCCTTCCCCCTTTGTCAAATATTAGTTATTCATAGAGTCCTGGGTTTATTTCTGGGCTCTCTATTCTGTTCCATTTATCTGTTTGTTCTTGTGCCAGCGCCAGACTGTTTTGGTTACTATGACTTTGTAATATAGCTTGATATCTGGTATTGTGATTCCTCCTACTTTGTTCTTCTTTCTCAGGATTGTTGTAGCTATGTAGGGCCATTTTTGACTCCAAATGAATTTTTTAAGTGTTTGTTCTAATTCTGTGAAATATGATGTTGGTATTTTAATAGGGATTGTATTGAATCTGTAGATGGCTTTGGATAGTATGTACATTTTAATGATGTTAATTCTTCCCAACCATGAACATGGTATGTGCTTCCATTTATTTGCATCTTCCTTAATTTCTTTCTTCAGTGTTCTGTAGTTTTCTGAGTACAAGTCTTTTACTTCCTTAGTTAGGTTTACTCCTAAGTACTTTAGTTTTCTTGTTGCTATGATAAATAGGATTTGTTTTCTAGCATCTATCTCTGATGTTTCATTGTTGGTGTATAAAAATGTTTTCAATTTTTGAATATTGACTTTGTATTCAATTATTTTGTCAAATTCAGTTATTAGGTGGTGTAGCTTTTTAGGGAATCTATAGGGTTTTCTATGTACACTATCATGTCATCTGCAAATAATGACAGTTTAACATCCTTCTTTCCAATTTGGATAACTTTGATCCCTTTTTCTTGTCTGATTGCTGTGGTTAGAACTTCCAAAACTATGTTGAGTAGAGAGAGTGGACATCCTTGCCTTGTTCCTGATCTTAAGGGAAAGGCTTTCAGTTTTTGCCCATTGAGTATAATGTTAGCTTCAGGTTTCTTGTATATGACCTTTATTATGTTGAGGTATGCTCCCTCTATTCCCAGCTTAATGAGGGTTTTTATCATGAAAAGGTACTGTACTTTATCAAGTGCTTTTTCATTATCTATTGATATGATTATATGATTTTTATCTTTCAGTTTGTTTATGTTGTGTATTACATTTATTGAGTTGTGAATATTGAACCATTTTTGCATTCTAGGTCATGGTGTATAATTTTTCTAATATATTGCTGGGTCCAGTTTGCCAATACTTTGTTGAGAATTTTCACATCTAAGTTCATCAGAGTGTAGCCTGTAGTTTTGTTTTGTTTTCCTTTGTTGCCTCTTGACCTGGTTTTGGGATTAGAATAATACTGGCCTCATAAAAAGAGTTTGGGAGTCTTTCCTCTTGGATTTTTTTTTTGGAATAGTTTGGGGAGGATAGGAGTTACTTCTTCCCTAAATGTTTGATAAAATTCACCTTTATAGCCGTCAGGACCAGGGTTCTTGTGTGCTGGGAGATTTTTGATTACTTCTTCAATTTCACTAGTTGTTATTGGTCTATTCAGGATTTCTGCTTATTCTTGTTTGTGTTTTGGTATGTTATACTTTTCCAGAAATTTGTCCATTTCACCCAGGTTGTCAAATTTCTTACCATATAGTTTTATGTAGTAATTTTTTACAGTCCTTTGTATTTCTGTGGTATTGGTTGTGACTTCTCCTCTGTCATTTCTGATTTTGTTTATTTGGGCCCTCTCTCTTTTATTTTCTTGATGAGTCTTGTTAATGGTTTGTCAATTTTGTCTATCTTTTCAAATACCAGCTCCTGGATTTGTTGATCCTTTGAATTGTGCTTTTAGTCTCTAAGTTATTTAATTCTGCTCTGATCTTGATAACTTATTTCCCTCTGCTTGTTCTGGGCTTTGTTTGCTGTTACTGTCCTAGTTCTTGAAGCTTCATGGTTAGATTTTTTGTATGAGTATCTTCTACCCTTTTAAGGTAGGCCTGTATTGCTATGAATTTCCCTCTGAGGACTGCCTTTGCTGTGCCCCATAGGTTTTGGAGTGTTGTGAATTCATTTTTATTTGGTTTTAGATACTTTTTGTTTTCTTCTTTGATCACGCTATTAACCCATTCATTACTTAATAGCATGTTATTCAGTCTTCATGAATTGTATTGTTTTTGGATATTTTCCCTTGAGATTGGTTTCTAGTTTCAAACCTTCGTGATCTGAGAATGTGCTTGATATGATTTCCATTTTCTTGAATTTGTGGAGGCTTATTTTGTGTCCCACCATGTGGTCTATCTTTAAGAATGTTCCATGTGCATTAGAGAAGAATGTGTATTTTGCTTCTTTGGCATGAAAAGTTCTGTATATGTCAGTTAAGTGCATTTCATCTAGAGTGCTGTACAATTCTATAATATCCTTGGTGTTTTTTTGTTTTGTTTTGTTTGTGTGTGTGTGCATGTGTGTGTGTGTGTGTGTGTGTTTGCTTGGAAAATTTGTCCATTATTAATAATGGGATATTGAAATCCCCTACTATTAGTGTGTTGCTGTCTATAACCTTCTTGAAGTCCTCCAAGATCTTCCTTATTTAATTGGGTGCATATATATTTATGAAAGTTATGTTTTCTTGATGGATTGTTCCTTTAAGTATTATGAAATGTCCTTCTTTCTCTCTTTTTATGTCCTTTATTTTGAAATTATTTTGTCTGATATAAGTGTCATGTCCCTTTGCTTGAAATATATATTTTTTTATCCCTTTACTTCAATCTTTGTCGAGCTTTTGTTCTGAGGTGGGTCTCTTGCAGAAAGCATATATGTGGGTCATGTTTTCTTATCCATTCAGCTACCCTATGTCTTTTTATTAGTGCAGTTAATCCATTTACATTTAAGGTTATTATTGAGAGGTACTTCTTCATTGACATTTCCCCCCTTTGTTCCTGCATTCCTCTATGTCTCTCTTTGTTTCTTCATCTTTTTAAATAAAGCCTTTTAGCATCTCTTGCAGTGCTGGTTTGGTAGAGGTGTATTCTTCTAACCTTATTTTGTCAGGGAAACTCCTTACCTTACCTTTCATTTTCTTTTCTTTTCTTTTTTTTTAAAGATTTTATTATTTCCAGAGAGAGAGGAAGGGAGAGAGGCAGAGAGGGAAAGAGACATCCATGTATGGTTGCGTTTCACCTGCCTCCAGCCACAGACCTGACTGGAGACCTGGCTTGCAACCTGGTTATGTGTCCTGGCTGGGGAATCGAACCTGCGACCTTTGGGTTCGCAGGCCGGTGCCTTAACCACTGTGCTACCAGCCAGGGCTCTCACCTTTCATTTTCAATGAGAGCCTTTCTGGGTAGAGTATTCTTGGTTGCAGGACTGTTTTTCATTGCTTGAAATATTTTTTGCCATTCCCTTCTGGTTTGTATTGTTTCTGTTGAGAAATCATTTGATAATCTTATTGGAGCTCCTTTAAATATTATTTGATGTTTCTCTCTTGATGCTTTTAGGATTCTCTCTTTGTCTTTGAAGTTTGACATTTTAATTATGATCTGTCTTGGAGTAGGCTTGTTGGGGTTCATCTTCTTTGGGACCCTCTGTGCTTCCTGAACTTGAGTGACCCTTTCACTCATCATTTTAGGGAAGCTTTTTGTCATTACTTTTTCAAACAGATTTTCTATCCCTTGCTTCTCTTCTCCTTCTGGTATCTCTATGATACAAATGTTTTTGTGTTTCATGTTGTCTTGTCTTAAAATTCTTCATTCTTTTTCAGTCATTTTTCATTTTGTTGTAATGTCTGGTTATTTTTTCCCTATTGTTCTCCAATTCACTGATCTGGTTCTCTGCTTCATCTAACCTGCTTTGAATTTTTTCTGTTGTGTTCTTCAGTTCTGAGATTGGGTTCCTCATTCCCTCCTGATTCTTATTAATGGTTTCTATGTCTTTTTTAATGCTGGTATAATTTTCTGTAAGTTCCTTGTAGTTGCCCTGGAGTTCTTTGTAGTTTTGAGTTCTTCTAATTCATGGAGCCTTCTTATAATGATTTCTTTGAATTCCATGCCTGATAGCTTGCTAGGTTCTATTTCAATTTGCAGTCTATCTGGTGATTCCTCCTTTCCTTTCAGTGATAGACTGGTTCTTTTTTCCCCCATTTTGGGTGTTTGTTGTTGCTTGTTTTTGTCTTGGATTAATCTGCTTTGATTCCCTGCCTTCATTGAGTACCCTTCTGTGTTAGGAGATTTGTGGGGTTCAGTGCTGCAGTCTCCTAGATTTCCTCCACTGTTGCTCTTGGGGTGGCCTTTATGTCATTAACTTGGGCTACCTGGTTGTATTTTTGATTTGATGTATGTGTTGCTCCTTTCACTCCAGTTTGCTGATTGAGAGACACTCCTTCTATCCCATCTCATACACTGTTTTTGAGCTGCTCCTAAAACAGAACCACCCATCCAGGCAAAATAACCATACCTTCAAAGATATCTTTCTCCTTTAATCCCCATTTCAACTGCATATGAACCTAGCTAAATGCCCATACCCTCCAAGGCAACCCCCCCACCTTTAATTATACCCTCAGCTACAACTGAATTTATCTCAATAGGGATTTAGAGATGATAAGACTGTTATAAGAGGGGGGAAATGATCAAGTTGACTAAAATACAGATCATTCTGAAGGGTGCAAAGAGGTAGCAAAGACAGTGGGGATGCAAGAGAGAAACACAGCTTTATCTCTTATATAGAAATGGGGAGGAGGAAATCAGAATACCTCAAGTATGAGTGAACAATATCAAGCCTATGTATATATTTGCCTCATCTACCACCCTATCCACCCTCCATGAGCAATGATTGGTCCAGGTAGAGCCAGGACCCATGTGTTTTTAGCAGAAAAAAAGAATGTGTAGTCCCTAGTAGTGTACCCACAAAAAATAGTTTTAAGTGGCTTCGAAGGGGAGGAATACTTAGATTGAAGACTGGGAATGAATTGTAGCAGAAGGGAAAGTAGACTTTAAACATGAGTAGGAGGAGGATCTTGGGCAGTTAGATGAATTGAGAGAAGGGAGGGTAAAAATATGGGATTAGGGATACAGTATGATATAAACACTATTTACTTACAATGCACTAATTGTGAGGGTTGGGATTGACTTTTGAAAAAGATACTTTAGATATTAATAGTTCATGTAGCTCTCAGTGTAATTCAGGTGCTTGAAATTAGCAGCAGTCCATTTCCTGAGTCTGCCCCTTTTCCTTGATCAAGTCTCTGTAGTCTACAGTCAGGCTGTGGGGTCTTGGAATGGCAGGGCCTATTACTGTTACAGCCAGGGCTGGTTCTGAGTGCCACACCCCCGGTAGGCTGAGCCTCCAGTAGCCTAGCTGGGTTTCTGCACTGTGGGCATTTTGGGGTCTACTCTTCTCTCACTGGTTCTGTGTGAAGAACTGTAGGGTGTTATTTGTGGTGTCAATGGCTATTTCTCCCCCTCCAGCTCCTTGAAGAGGTTTCTGCCTGTGATGGGCACCTGGCTCTAAGGTGGGGGGGCGGGACACGACTTCATTTGCTCCAGTGACATCTTGCCCTCCCTGTCCAGCTCTTCCAGGAGGTTTTTGCAGCCTATGTCTGCATAGAATGCCTGGCTCCATGGGGGGCCCGAAGCTTCCTTTGTGGAGATGGCTAACCCTCCCTGTCCAGCTCTTTGAGGAGGATTTGCTACCTTCAATGGGTGTGCTAGGTGCACCAGCTGCAAGTTTCCTGGTGTGCAGTTTTGAGCTGCAGTTTCCATGGTAGCCTGTGAGATGGTGTGGGTGTGCGGGGTTGGGCCTCCTTTCTTGCTGGGGCTCTGAGCTGCCCTCTCCCCAGGTGGCACAGTGACACAGTTCTCAACCCTCACACCGCTCTGGCCAGTGCACTCCCATGTTCCTGCTTCTCTGTGTTCTCTCCTCCTCCACCTTTTGCCCCAGGAGGCACTTCCTCTCTCTCAGCCTCTGGAGTGTGGCTCTCACACAGTCTCTTCCTGCAGTCCCTGAAAGAGTTCAATTCCTCAGTGCCCCTGAGTTTGCACTCACTGTCCACACTTCACTGCTCAGATTTATATTCACCAGGGATCCTGAAGCTGTCTTTAGTTAGAGCTGCCCCTCTGGGTAGAGCCTCCACTGCCCAGAGCCAACCTCAGCCCACTGGCCAGCTGGTTCAGAACTATCTCACCTTCTCTCCTGTAGGTCTCTGCAGCCTCTGGGCTGTGCATCCCTGAGTCCAGATGCTTACCGCTCCAATTTGAAGGGACTTTCAGACCTATTGTGCTCCCTACACTATTTTTCAGCTGCTCTGGCACTTGAGAACTCTGTCAGCACTTCCCTCTATTCTGTTGCCATCTTCCCCCTGCCACCTTTTTAAAAAAGATTTTATTTATTATTTTTAGAGAGGGGGAAGGGAGAGAGGCAGAGAGGGAGAGAGACATCAGTGTATGGTTGCCTTTCAACTGCTTCCAGCTATGGACCTGGCTGGGGACCTGGCTTGCAACCTGGTTATGTGCCCTTGCTGGAAATCAAACCAGTGACCTTTGGGTTTGCAGGCTAGTGCCTATTCACTGAGCCACCAGCCAGGGCTGTTTCTTACTTTGTATAGTGTTCTGTATTCAAGGAAAGCCCCTACTGTTATAGATTTAAAGAGTATTCCTTAAATGTATAAAAGTGCATACCTTAAGAAGAAACAAAGGAACGTAAAATAAATGCAGAGTTTTGGGAAGATGCTCTTCATAATAATTTTTAGGTATTATTTTCTGTAGTTCTTCACTTTCTTTTATGAAGACACCTGAGTCATCCTGGATTAGGATGAATTTGATTGACATATTTTTATTTTTATTTATCTAAGCACCAGATACTTACTAGAGTGACATAGGCTTCCCCAAATGCATGTTGCTCTCTGTGACATAAGCAACAGGGAGCCATTGCAGTGTATGTGATTGGGAAAGTATATGGAAAAAACAAACAAACAAACAACAATGTCTTAGTAACCATAATCTTCCATTGTACTACAAGATATCTGTGTCTAGGAGTCAGGAAAACCTGAATTTAAAGTGCATATTTGTTAGTTTCTAGTTGGGCAATATCTGAAAAAAATTACATAAATCATTTGAACCTCATTCACTAACTTAAAATAAACAATGGCCTTTCAACATTGTTATCAGGATTTAAAATATTGCCTCACACATAGGTATTTTAAATAATTTTAAGATATTATTAAATAAAAGCATGCATTGGTGTTAAAGATGTAAGCTGAGTTCAAGTAGGAGAGAAGTTGCAAGTATAGAGAACATGGTTTCTGTGTTTCTGTGCATTAGGTAGAGCTGTTTTGACTCCATGTCTTGGTAGTATGGCTTAATGTATTTGGTGTCCTTTAGTGTCTAGTAGCATAGCCTCCCCTATCACCTAAGCTGTGTACTCAACGTACACCCTTTTCATGAGCTGAGTACACCCTCCTCTTGTAGTTGAGTCTTGATTGCTTGGTTAGCAGATCAGTGAGAGAGATTATCCAGCCCAGTCAGCTGCAATGACTGGCTGTGACCACTGACCATCAACTTCTACCCTTTGCAGATGATCAGCTGTGCAGGGGCAGGGTGGTGGTAGTCTGTAGCTGTCCGCTGGGTGTACTGACTCTGGGGTTTCCTGGGTGGTGCAGGTCAAAGTCATCCCCCACCTGTGTTTGCCCAAGGCCACCCTGACTGAAGTATAAAGCTGTCTGAGGTGGCTACAACTTGTGCTGGCTTGGAGATTCCCAGGCAAAGTCAAATTATGAATCTAAGATGACTGCAGGTAGGACTGTGCCTGGAGCTCACTGAGGCCAGATGTTGCTTATTTAATAGGATTTAGGAATTTGTGAATCTTGATTCAAGACAAGCCGTTCATATGAAAAAGCAGGTTGGGTGGGGTGGTAAACTGGGTGGAAGAGTCTCTGGGAATTTTCAAGGTGGATCTAAAAGTTTTAGCCAGGTTCATGGATTGTTAGATATGGCATCAGCTTGCCAGCACTGTGGGGAGAGGGTTTAGAAAAGAGACAATGGCATTTGCCTACCTTAATGTCAGACATGTCAGTTTCTCCCTGCTTACCACTGGTGCCTTTTGAGCTGCTACTCCAGTGATGGAGCTCAGAGGGAGTGAGTCTTTGTGTGGGTTTTTAAGAGGAACTGCTTGGGAATATAGCAGTTTCTTCTACCAGCTAAATACCCACTAGTTTTATAGTCAGAAGTTGTGGGGACTTTTCTTCTTGCCACTGGGGCCTTTAGAATGGGTGGGGGAGGTCTGGCACTCCTTGTTCCTGAGATATCCCTCCCAAATTTTTATCCACCACACATGGGTGAGAGACTGACCCACCCATTCTACATCTGCACCCCTCCTACCCATCTTGATGAATGTGGATTCTTTTATTCCACAATTGTCAGCCTTTTATTCAGCTCAATTTCTGATGGTTCTAGCTGATGGTTACTCTATATTTTAGTTGTAAATTTAATGCCATAAGTCTTGCTGAATTCTCTGTTTGTTGAGTTATTCATGATAACCATCCTGATAGGTTTGAGGTGATATAATGTAATTTCAATTTGCATTTCTTTCATGATTAGTGATATTGAGCACCTTTTCATAGCCCATTGGTAGTTGTATGTTCTCTTTAGAGAAATGTCTGACATTCAGGTCCTTTGCCCATTTTTAAAATTAATTTTTTTGGGGGGTGTTGATTTTTATAATTGCTTTATCAGATATGTTGGTGAATGTGTTTTCCCTTCAGTGGGTTGTCTTTGAATTTTGTTGATGTTTTCCCTTGTTGTGCAAAAACTTTTGACTTTGATGTATTCCCATTTGTCTATTTTATTTTTTGTTCTTTTTACCTGAGGAAATATAATAGAATCTCTGATATTTTACTCCCTATGTTTTCTTAAAAAACATTTGTAGTTTCATGTCTACTAGAAGTGATACTACCAGAAAGGAAAATTAAGAAAACAATCCCATTAAAAATTGCTCCTAAAAGAATAAAATACTTATGAATAAATGTAACCAATGATGTAAAAGACCTATACTCAGAAAATTATAAGAAATTAAAGAAAGAAATTGAAGAAGATACAAATAGTGGAAACACTAACTATGTTCTTGGATAGGAAGAATGAATATAATTATAATATTCAGACTACCAAAATCAATTTATAAATTCAACACAATTCCTATCAAGGTGCAAATGATGTATTTCATAGAACTAGAAAAATATTTTAAAAACATATGTGGAACCACAAGAGACCCTTAATAGCAACAGTGATCTTGAGAAAGAACAAGTGAGCATGGAGTAGCATGGAGGAATCATGCTACTTACTATCAATCTAGATTATAAGGCCCTAATAATCAAATCAGCATGATACTGGCATAAAAATAGACACGTAGGTCAATAGGATATAGAGCCCTTCAAAACCCAAAACTTAGTCAATTAATATCTGACAGAGCAAGCAAGCACATACAATGGGATAAAGATAGATTGTTTAATAAATGATGTTGGGAAAATTGGATAGATACATAAAGAAAACCAAAACTAGACTAACTAGACTTATTACACCCCATATAAGAATAAATTCAAAATGGATTGAAAATTTAAGTGCCATAGATTTTATTTGAATGATTTTTTTGTTTATCTTTCTTAGCTTACTTCATCACAATATAACTATTCATAAAAATGTGTCATACCTGAGGTAATCTTATCTCTTGCATTATTGGAATTATCTGTAAATTATTATTATTTTTGTTTGTTTTAAAGATTTTATTTATTATTTTCAGAGAGAGAGAGATAGGGAGAGAGGCAAAGAGTGAGAGAGACATCAATGTATGGTTGTCTTTCACCTGCCTCCAGCTATGGATATGGCTGGAGACCTGGATTGCAACCTGATTATGTACCCTGGCTGGGGAATTGAACCAGCAACCTTTGGGTTGGCAGTCCAGCACCTTATCCACTGTGCCATCAACCAGGGATTTATTAATTTTTTTTAATTTAATTTTATTGTTGTTGTATTATATCCATCCAATTTCCCCTCTACTCTCTCCCATTCCTCATCTACCCACTCCCCCATAAAGTCAATTCCACTTGTTGTCCATGTCCTTGGGTCTTCTATGCTAGTTCCTTGGCTAAATTGCTCCCCTTCTTTGTCTCCTCCTCCTCTCTCCCTACACCACCACCCCTCTGCCCACTGAAGGCTATTCATTGTATTCATGTATCTGGTTCTGTTTTGCTTGTTTATTTATTTAGTTCATTAGTGCCCTTTAATGGGTGAAATTATATGGTAGCCCTGGCTGGTGGCACAGTGGATAAGGAGCCAGACTGCAAACCCAAAGGTCATTGGTTCGATTCCCCAGCCAGGACACATAATCAGGTTGCAAGCCAGGTCTCCAGCCAAGTCTGTAGCTGGAGGCAGGTGAAAGGCAACCATACATTGATGTCTTTCTCCCTTACCTTCTCTCTAAAAAAATAATAAATAAAATCTTAAAAAAAAGAAAGAAGTTATATGGTATTTCTTTTTCACTGACTGGCTTATTTCATTAAGCATGATACTCTCTAGTTCCATCCTTGTTGTTTCAAAGGGTAGGAGTTCCTTCTTCCTTTCTGTTATGTAGTATTCCATTGTGTAAATGTACCGAAGTTTTTTGATCCATTCATCCACTGGTAGGCATTTATGCTGTTTCTAGCACTTGGCTATTGTAAATAGTGCTGCTATGAATATAGGGGTACTTAGGTTCTTATTAATTGGTATTTCAGGGTTCTTCAAGTATAACCCTAGTAGTGGAACTGCTGGATCAAAAGGTAGTTTCATTTTTAGTTTGTTTAGGAAGTTCCATACTGTTTTCCATAGTAGCTGAACCACTCTGTATTCCCACCAACAGTAGACCAGGGTTCCCTTTTCCCCAAATCCTTGTCAACACTTGTTTGTTGATTTGTTGATGATTGCCGTTTTGACAGGTGTCAGGTGGTATCTCATTATGGTTTTAATTTGCATCTCTCTGATGGCTGGTGATGTTGAGCATTCTTTCATATGCCCTTGGACCCTTTTTAAGTCCTCCTCAGACAGGTGACTGTTCAGGTCCTTTGCCCATTTTTTAATTGAGCTGTCTGTCTCCCTGGTGTTGAGTTGCATTAGTTCCTTATATATTTTGGATTTCAAACTCTTGTCATAGGTGTCATTGGCAAATATGTTTTCCCATACAGTTGGTTCCCATTGAATTTTGCTGGTGTTTTCTTAGACTGAATAGAAATTTTTCAGTTTGATATAGTCTCATTTGTCTATTTGTTCTTTTATTTCCTTCGCCCTTGGAGAAGTATCAGTAAACATATTTCTGCATAGGATATCTAAAATATTACCTTTATTTTTCTTGATGACCTTTATGGTGGCACACTTCTGTTTAAAATGTTTAAACATCTTGAGTTTATTCTGGTGTATGGTGTCAGTTGCTGGTCGACATTTATGTTTTTGCATGTTGCTGTCCAGTTCTCCACACATTACTTGTTGAAGAGACTGTTTTTACTCCATTTTATGTTCCTTCCCACTTTGTCAAATATTAATTGACCATAGAGTCATGGGTTTATGTCTGAGCTCTCTATTCTGCCCCATTGATCTATATGTATATTCTTAAGCCAGTACCAGACTGTTTTGATTATATTACCCTTTTTGTAAAGTTTGTTGTCCAATATTATGATTCCTCCTACCTTGTTATTCTTTCTTAAGATTGCTGTGGCTATATGTGGTAGATTTCGGCTCCATCTAAATTTTTGAAGTATTTTTCCTATCTCTGTGAAATATGTCATTGGTATTTCAATTGGGATTTGCATTGAATCTATAGATTGTTTTGGGTAGTATGGACATTTTAATGATGTTAATTCTTCCCATCCATGAACATGGTAGATGCTTCCATTTATTTGTATCTTCCTTGATTTCTTTCCTCATTGTTCTGCAGTTTCCTGAGTACAGATCTTTTACCCCCTGGGTTAAGTTTATTCCCAAGTACTTAATTTTTCTTGTTGCTATGGTAATTGGGATTTGTTTTCCAGCTTCTATCTCTGATGTTTCATTATTGGTATACAATAATGCTTTTGATTTCTGTATTGACTATTTATCTAGCTAATTTACTAAATTTGCTTATTAGATCAAGTTGGTTTTTGATGGAGTCTATTGAGTTTTGTATGTACATTATAATGTCATCTGCAAGTAATAACAGTTTTACTTCCTCCTTTCCAATTTGGATACCTTCAATTCTTGTCTGATAGCTATGGTTAGAACTTCTAAAATGATGTTGAACAGAACTGGAGAGAGTGGGAAGCCTTGTCTTACTCCTAATCTTAGGAAGAAAGCTTTTTGTTTTTGTCCATTGAGGATGATGTTGGCTTCAGGTTTCTCACATATGGCCTTTATAATGTTAAATATGCTCTCTCAGTTATTTTGTTAATAGTTTGTATTGGAAATGGTTGCTGTACTTTATCAACTTATTTTTCAGCATGTCTTGATGTCAGCATATGGTGTTTGTCTTTCATTTTACTTATGTGGTGTGATACATTTATTAATTTGTGAATGTTGTACCATCCTTGCATCCCTGGGATGAATTCCACTTGATCATGGTGTATGATCTTTTTAATGTATTGCTGGATCTGGTTGGCCAATATTTTGTTCAGAGTTTTAGCATTTTTGTCCATCAGAGATATTGGTCTGTTTTCTTTCTTGACCTGGTTTTGGGATTAGAATAATATTGGCCTCATAGAAAAAGTTTGAGAGTCTTACCTCTTGTTGGATCTTTTGGAATAGGTTGAGAAAGATAGGAGTTAGTTTTTCTCTAAATGTTTGCTAGAATTCTCATGTGTAGCCATCTGGTTCAGGGCTCTTGTGCTTTGGGAGATTTTTGATTACTTCTTCAATTTCACTACTTGTTCTTCTTCTATTCAGAGTTTCTACTTCTTTGGATTCAGTTTTGATAGGTTATACATTTCCAGAAATTTGTCCATTTCACCCAGGTTGTCATATTTCTTATCAGATAGTTGTTTGTACTAATTTCTTACAATCCTTTGTATTTCTGAAGTATCAGTTCTGATTTCTGCTCTTTCATTTATGATTTTGTTTATGTGGGACCTCTCTCTTTTTCTTGATGAATCTGGTTAAAGGCTTGTCAATTTTATTTATTTTTTCAAAGAACCAACTTCTGGACTCGTTGATTCTTCGAATTGTAGTTTGAGTCTCTAAGTTATTTAGTTCTGATCTGATCTTGATGATTTCCTTCCTTCTACTTGCTCTGGGCTTTGTTTGGCGTTACACCTCTAGTTCTTGCAGCTTCATGGTTGGGTTGTTTGTGTAAGCTTCTTCTGACCTTTTTAGGTAGGCCCGTATTGCTATAAATTTCCCTCTGAGGACTGTCTTTGCTGTGTTCCATAGGTTTTGGGCTGTTGTGTATTCATTTTCATTTGTTTCCATAAACTTTTTTATTTTATCTTTGATCTCATTGTTAACCCATTCATTACTTAAAAGTATGTTATTCAGTCTCCATAAGTTACAATGTTTTTGTTTTTATCCCTTGAGGTTGGTTTCTAGTTTCAAGCCATTGTGATCTGACAAGATGCTTGGGATGATTTTAATTTTCCTGTATTTGTGGAGGCTTGTCTTGTGACCTACCATATGGTCTATCTTTGAGAATGTTCCATGTGCATTTGAAAGGAATATGCATTTTGCTTCTTTAGGGTGAAAGGTTCTGTATATATTGGTTATGTCTATTTCATCTAGAGTGTTGTTCAATGTTACAATACCGTTGGTGTTTTTTGTTTGGAAGATCTGTCCATTGTTGATCTGTCCATTTAATACACCTTTTATGGCATATTAAAATCCCCTACTATGAATGTGTTGATGTCCAGATACTTCTTGAAGTCCTTCAAGATTTTCCTTTTATATTTGGGAGCACCTATGTTTGGTGCATATATGTTTTCCAGAGTTATATCTTCTTGATGGATTGTTCCTTTAAGTATTATGAAATGTCCTCTTTGGTCTCTTTTTATGCATTCTTTGTAAAATCTATTATGTCTGGAATGAGTATGGCTACCCCAGCCTTATTTTCATGTCCATTTGCTTGATATACATTCTTCCATTCCTTTACTTTCAGTCTGTGTTTGATCTTTCATCCTGAGGTGGGTCTCTTGAAGACAGCATATATATGGGTCATGTTTTCTTATCCATTTAGCTACCCTATGGCTTTTGAGTGGTGCATTTAATCCACTTACATTTAAGGTTATTATTGACAGATAATTATTAATTATTGTTTTCCCCCTTTGTACCTGTGTTCCTCTCTATCTCTCTCTGTTTTTTAAAGCAGACCTTTTAGCATTTTTTGCAATGCTGTTTTGGTAAAGATGGATTATTTTATTCTTCTTTTGTCTGGGAAACTCCTTATTTTTCCTTATGTTTTGAATGAGACCCTTACTAGGTGGAATATTCTTCATCGCAGGCCTTTGTTTTCCATTACTTGGAATACTTTTTCTATTTACTTCTGGCTTTTATTGTTTTTGTTGAGTAATCATTTGATAACCTTATTGGAGCTCCCTTATATATTATTTGCTATTTCTCTCTTGATGTTTTTAAGATTCTCTCTTTGTCTTTGGAATTTGCCATTTTAATTATGATATGTCTTGGAGGTGGTCTGTTTGGATTCATCCTCATTGGGACCTCCTGTACTTCCTGAACTTGAGTAACATTTTCATTCATGTTAGGGAAATTTTCTCTCATTAATTTTTTGAACAAGTTTTCCATTCCTTGTTTCTCTTATCCTTCTGGTATCTCTATGATACAGATATTATTGTGTTTCATGTTGTCTTGCAGCTCTCTTAAAACCTGTTCATTCTTGTTCAGCCTTTCTTCATTCTGTTGCACTGACTTGGAATATTTTTCTAAGTTTTCCTCCAGCTCGCTTATCTGATTGTCTGCTTCCTCTAGCCTGATGTTAATTTTGTCTACTATTTATTTCAATTCAGAAATTGTATTCTACATTTCCTCTTGGCTCTTACTGATAGTTTGTATGTTCTTTTTAATGCTGGCATAGTTCTCAGTAATTTCCTTGTAGCTTCCCTGGAGTTGTTTATAGTTTTCTTTGGGCTAGCTGAGCTTATTGAGCTTCTCTATCATCATTATTTTGAATTCCATATAAGATAGTTTGCTTGCCTCTATTTCCTTTAGTGATCTCTCTGGGGATTCCTCCTTTCCTTTTGGTGATGAACTGTTTGTTTGTTTGTTTGTTTGTTTGTTTTTTCTCCCCATGTTTAGGTTTCATTGTAATCCAATCAGACTGTGATCAGCTGCCAGGATGGATAAGGAATTGCTAGGATGGAAGGATTGATTAACATGTAATCCTATGAATCTGTGATTCCCCTGCCAGGCTCAGATGCAGCTTGGGGTGACAGACCAATTCACTTATAAAATAATGAATCAGCTACCAAACTCAGGCCCTGCTTGGCCAGACAGAGAGGTTTAATTGTAATCCAATGGATCAGCCATTAGCTCAGCTGCTGATTGGTGGGACAGATTTAGATGTAAATCAATGAATCTGTGATCAGTTGCCAGGCTCAGGCTCCATTGGGCTAGGCAGCAAGATCCAATTGTAATCCAATGAATCTGTGATTGGCCTCCAGGCTCAGCGTCCACTGGCCTAGACAGCAAGGTTCAATTTTAATTCAATGAATTTGATTAGCCACCATGCTCAGGTGGCACTGGTCTAGACTGAATGATTCCATTGTAATACAATGAATAATTAATCAGCTGCCAGGCTAAGGGGCCACTGGGCTATGCTGAAAGTTTTTATTGTAATCCAGTGAATGTGTGATCAGCTGCCAGATCCAGGTGCCAGTTGGTGGGACAGGCCAACTCAGTTGTGAACCAGTGAATCCACGATCAGCCACCAGGCTTACATGTCACTGTGTGGGGCTGACTAACCATGCTGTAAGTCAAGAGTTTTTAATCAGCCACCAGGCCCAGGCACTGCTGGGTGAGAAATACCTCTTCAGGTGCTAAGCATTGTATCTGTGTTCAGACAGGAGAGGTTTATTTAGATGTAAATCAAAGAATTGTGATAGGGTGCATGGCTCAGGCACTACTGGGTGGGGCAGATTACTTCTAGTGGGTGGGACTATAAGGACCCCTCATAAGAAAGCCACTGGGTGCAGTGTAGTCCACCTGAGGTGTGGGTGATGAGTGAACACTGGGATCCCAATGGCTGCCTTCCCACTTCTCTCCTCCAAGCCACCACTGCAATCTCTCACCAGGTGTCTCCAGTCCAATCTGCCCCCCCCCTCTGCTGAAGCCCAGGGTAGGTGTGTGCCAATGTATTATTGTTATTTTTTTGTTGTGGTCACCTTAATAGTTCTCTGTCTCCAGCGCTCTCTTAGGCTAGTAAACGCCACAGCTTTCTATCCTCAGCTGGATGCTATTTTCCTCTCTACTGTGTTGCTGTAGGCTGGGAAACCCAGCTGGGGAATCAGAACCCACCCTTGTCTTGTGGAGCCCCTGGCTCTGTTCCTTCAGCTGCTGCCCCTGATGGGGGCCCAGCCAGCCCTCTGGCATTTCCACGATTCCTACCAGTAATGTTTCGATGAAATGTCCTCTTCTTTTTTGTCTGTGGTTATAAGACTTCTTTCAAGCTGGTATTCTGTTGGTAATTCCAGCTGCTTTTTTCTCCCAAAAAGTAATTCCAAATGCAACCTTGGAAGAGAATGTCGTAGCTCCATTTACTCTTCCACCATCTTGCTAGAACTTCCAGATTATTTTTATATTTAAACAACTTGGTTAAATATAAATCTCTTGGGCCATTTAAAATTTCATAGACATTTGAAAACATGGCTTCTGGTCCTCTGTAAGTAAGAGCATTTTTACCACAGCCATTTGTGTTGTTTGTATTTTGCCAGTTTTCTTTTTTTGAATAAAGCAGCACACCTACAGTCTGTATTTCTAAGTTTTTTCACATTTTATTAGAATGTTCACATCTTTATCAATAAATAGAAATGATACTGGGAATAATTTGCCCACATTTTTGTTCTTCTTCCATGTAACTTCAATTTTTTTTTTCCTGATAAGCTATATTTGTGTTTTCCCTCATAAGTAAATTGATTTTTTAAACTATGGAACACTTCATGAATTTGCATGTCATACTTGTGCAGGGTCCATGCTAATCTTCTTTGTATAGTTCCAATTTTAGTATATGTGTTGCTGAAGCAAGCACAGTAAGTTGATTTTTATAAGTGAATGAATTAAACATTTAAAAAATTATTTTTAAATTTGTACAGCTTGCAGAAATTGCTTGCACTTGCTCTCTACTTCCTATGTTCCTCCATGAGTGGTCACTGCCTGACAAAGTCAGAACTCTGCTCACTGGAGATTCCCCTTATCATGTCCAAGGTAAAATTCTGAGTGCGCATTGGACTTGGCTTTCCAGAGTGAGGGATAGAGTTCAGATTTTTCTTTTCCTTGTCTTTTAAATATGTGTTCTATTTATTTCCATTAATCTTTGTTCTTTCCCTCAGCATTTACTTTATTTTAAGCCTCTTTCCTATTCAGCATTTTTACTTTAAGCACATTTGTTTCTTTCTTTACTGTTCTTCATTTTTATTATTTTTATAATCATAAAGTTGGTTTTCATTTTTTATCACCTCCAACAAAAAAGATTTTATTTTTAACTTAATATGAACTTAAAAAATATTTTATTTATTTTTCTTAGAGAGAGGGAAAGGTAGAGGGGCAGAGAGGGAGAGAGATATATGTGTATGGTTGCCTTTTGCCTGCCTCCAGCTATGGATCTGACTGAAAACCTGGCTTGCAACCTCATTCTGTGGACTGGCTGTGGAATCAAATCAGTGACCTTTAGTTTTGCAGATCAGAGCCTTATCCACTGTGCCACCAGCCAAGGGAACTTAATATGAACTTTTTAAATATTAAGCCATCATTTACTGAATTTGTATTTTGTCTTTCTTATTTTTTTTTGTCTAAAAATAATACATGTTTCTTTTTAAAAGTTCCAACACTCTCAAAAGGCTATATCAGTGTCAACAAGGAAATTGTACAGTTTACTACAAGCACCCTTAGGAAATTCAATTCTATTTTACCTCAAGGATTTTCACAAACTTACCTTTCAAGACCAGCTACAATTTTGATGATTCTAAGTAACCCAAGAAGGTTTTTGCTCACTTCATCTTTTTTCTTTTTTTCTTATTCCTTTCTTCCAAATTGATTTTTTTTTTTTTTTTTTGGTCTTATAATTTTCCTTTATTTTTCTTTCTTTCTTTTTTTTTTTAACTTTATTGTTGTTGTATTACATCCATCCCCTTTTTTACTCCCCTCTGTCCCCATCCCCACCCACCCATTCCCCCCAAAGTCAATCCCACCTGTTGTCAATGTCCATGGTTCCTTTATACTAGGTTCTTGTCTAAGCTGCTCCCCTTCTTTGCCTCTGCCTCCCCCCTCCCCCCAACCCCTTTCCCGCTGTCCACTGCAGGCCTATTCCTTGTACTCATACACTAGGTTCCGTTTTGCTTGTTGTTAGTTTTGCTCATTATTGTCCCATAATGGGTGAG
>PVIW01012786.1:0-30388 GCA_004026585.1 Noctilio leporinus
CGACTCAACACCAGGGAGACAGACAGCCCAATTAAAAAATGGGCAAAGGACCTGAACAGACAACTCACTGAGGAAGATATACAAAGGGCCCAGAGGCATATGAAAGAATGCTCAACATCACTAGTCATCAGAGAGATGCAAATTAAAACTGCATTAAGATACCACCTCACACCTGTCAGAATGGCAATCATCAACAAATTAACAAACAACAAGTGTTGGCGAGGATGTGGGGCAAAGGGAACCCTCGTACACTGTTGGTGGGAATGTAGGCTGGTGCAGCCACTGTGGAAAACAGTATGGGGTTTCCTTAAAAAACTGAAATTGGAACTGCCTTTTGATCCAGCAATTCCACTACTTGGACTATACCCAAAGAATCCTGAAACACCAATTCATAAGAACCTATGTACACCTATGTTCATAGCAGCACTATTTGCAATAGCCAAGTGCTGGAAACAGCCTAAGTGCCCATCAGTGGATGATTGGATCAAAACACTTTGGTACATTTACACAATGGAATTCTATATAGCAGAAAGAAAGAAGGAACTTGTACCCTTTGCAACAACATGGATGGAACTGGAGAATATTATGCTTAGTGAAATAAGCCAGTCAGTGAAGGACAAATATCATATGATCTCACCCATTACAGGACAATAATGAACAAAACTAACAACAAGCAAACAGAACCAAATATATGAATACAGTGAATAGGCCTTCAGTGTTCAGGGAGAAAGGGGTTGGGGGGAGGGGGGAGGCAGAGGCAAAGAAGGGGAGCAGCTTAGACAAGAACCTAGTATAAAGGAACCATGGACATGGACAACAGGTGGGATTGACTTTGGGGGGAATGGGTGGGTGGGGAGGGGGACAGAGGGGAGCAAAAAGAGGATGGATGTAATACAACAACAATAAAATTTTTTAAAAATAAAAATAAATTTTAAAAAAGAGTCCCAAGAGTAACCTCTTTAAAGCACATCCCCTATCACATTACTCTCTTAGTTTAAATTCTTTCACATGTCTTCATTGGTTTCAGAATAAAATTGGAACTCTATCATGGCCTGCCATGCCCTACTCAATCTCAACCTATCCTAGTACCAACCTCCCTATCCCCTTCACCTGAACACAACTAGTCTCCTTTACATTCCTTGAATATTCCAAGTTCTTTTGCATCAGGGCTTTTGGACTTTCTGTTCTCTCTACCTGAAATGCTTTCCCTTTGGTTCTTTCCATTCTTGGCTTTTCTTCATCCTCCAACTCTCAATTCAGCCATTACTTTCCCCAATTGCCCTCTTATCCTGTTTATTTCCTTCATAGCACTTACAACATCTTATAATTTTAGGCTTTATTATCTGACAATCTAGACTATTTGAAGGAACATGAACTTTTTTTCTTTTTTACTACCTTGTTTTAGGCATCGTATCTCCAGAGACTGATGGATACATGGATGTATGAAATGTCCCATGTACCATCTATAAAAACCTGCATTGTCACATTTGGCAATAAGTGTTACTTATTGCCATCCTGGCAGGGATGGTTATAGGGCAATCTCAATTTCTTTTTTCTTTTTTGTCTTGTTTTTGTTACTCTAAGGAACTTTATTTACTTATTTATTCATTTATTTGTTTTTATTTAGCTTTTTGACTCTGTGCTTGTGCCCTCCCAAATATTTTCTGCTTCTAACTAAGAAAAGCAAGCTTGCTCCTGTCATAGACACATTTACACACATAGATTCACTACAGGCCATGCTAACATGTTTTGTTGTTGTTGTTGTTGTTGTTGTTTTAAACAACTTCATTAAAACTTTTAGGCTCTCACAGCGCAAATGCTGCAAAGTCAGCCTGGGCATATATCACATGCAGATAGATGTTAGTGCTTTCTCAACCTTCTTGGTATAAAGATAAACAGCACAAACTCTGCAAAGTCGGCCTGGGCACATATCACATGAGGATGTTAGTGCTTTCTCAACCTTCTTGCTATAAACATAAACATTTCTGCTCTGTTGGTTGGAGTATTGTCTCATAACAAAAAGGTTGTTGCGTTGATCCCCAGCCTGGGTGCATATGGGATACAAGTAGATGTTTCTCTCTCCCTTCCTCTCTCCCTTCCTCTGTCTCTAAAAGCAATGAAAATATATCCTCAGGTGAGAATTAAAAAAAAAAAAAAAAAAAAAAAAACGGTAAACAATTTTATTACCAGGGGTTCAGAACAGCCTGGTTATGTTAAAGGTTGTGTCGTAGGACAGTCTTTGATGGTAGGTCAAATGCTGGACCATTCTGATGCCTGTAACACCATCTCTGAAAGAGGGAAATCCCAATTTCTATTCTCATCATTTATCTCTCTTGGAAATACAAAGATTTAGCTCTGAGGCCATTCACATGGCTCTTTTCACACATTTTTCATCATAAAGGGAAAATACCAAGCTTTCAAAATAGATAATCCCAAAAAGATGTGTCTTAACATTTCTTTATCTCTAATATTTGGGCACACAGGCTATCCTGGCTTTAAATTTTACTATCCCCTTATGAAGAAGCTCTGCAGGCAAACAAACAAATAAAGGATATCTCAATGTGTAGAAAAACCTACAGGCCACTTCCTTGAGTTTCTGCATCTAGAGCTATGGCCCTTGTAGGGAAGCAGAAAATGAACCCCAGGACTCTGTGGAAGCCCAGTGCACATTTCAATTTTGCTTATGGCACTAGGTCAATATAACAGAAGAGCTAGTTCCCCCTGTTCTGACTAAATGGAGAGGAATCATGCTTACAAAGAGTTTACCCAAAAGTTCTTCTATACAAATCATAGGAAATGCAGGATTGGGTCTGGGCAGTGGCTCTGGAAATGTCTAGGCAGTCTGTCCACACCAACACCTCTGAGAATGCCAACTTGTGTGACCACACTTTTCCCTACTTTGAGCCATAATGAAGAAATGCTCTCCCAATCCAGCTGAATTTATGAGAAAACTCAATAAGCCCCTACAGAATGCTTGCCAAGGAACTGTGCATTGGCAACGTGACATCTGCCTACAAGAAAAGAGGTTACATGATGTAACCCCGCCACCCATGTGGGGGCGGTAGTGGTTACCTCTATGAGGAAGTTGCTGGGTCTTTGCTAAAGAAATCCCACAGAGCTCCCTTCTTTAGGGCCCACAGGAAAAATTCCTCCCAGGACTCAGTACCAAGAAAAGCATCAGTTCTGTTGAGGGTTTAGCTTGGTTACTGGTTTGTTTTATCTTTTGGATATTGTGATCATTTTAACTGTTTCCTGTTTGCTTCTAGATAGAAGCTTCAAAACCTTCTGTAATAATGACACTGAACATTATGACATGCATTCTTATGTTCTAACTGTACTCCTGACTTCATTTTTTCTTGCACTTGTATTCCTTCAACTCTGATTTAACTACTTTTTATTCTCGTGTATATTTTATAAGCTGTTTTAAATCCTCTTGGGAATAAAACAGGTTATTACTACATAGGCATACACAGTGGATTTTACACAACACTTTTACAACCCTAAGTCCTATAAAAATACAATGTGGCCTCAGACAAACTTAGGTTTGAATTCTGATTTTGTGGTTTTCCAGCTATGTGATCTTCAGTAAGTCATTTAATATTTCTAAGCTTTCGTTTCCTTCTTTTCAAATTGAGGTAATGACATTTAATACATTATATAATGGCTGTGAAAACTCAAAGTAATTTATATAACGAGTTGGTACTTCATAACTACTAACTAAATACTATATTTTTTACAAATTTTTAAAAGACTTTTTATTTATTATTTTTAGAGAGAGGGGAAGGGAGAGAGACTTCAATGTGTGGTTGTCTTTCACCTGCCTCCAGCTACAGACCTGACTGAAGACTTAGTTTGCAATCTGGTTATGTGCCCTGGCTGGAAATTGAACCAGTGACTTTTGGGTTTGCAGGCCAGCACCTTATCCACTGTGCCACCAGCCAGGGATATAAATACTATATTTTATTGTTAATAATAATCATGTAGATTATTACCAAAGAATATCTAAAGGCAATATCTGGAAGATGCAGGGTCACAGACACATGGAAAATGTCATGTGACTATGAAGACAGAGATCAGAGTGAAGTATCTACAAGCCAAGGAACACCAAGGGTCAGACATCACCAGAAGCTAGAAGAAGTGAGAAAAGATTCCCCCCTCAAAGGTTTGGAAGAAACATGGTCCTCCAAAACATGACTTTGATTACAGCCTCCTAAGAAAACAGATTTCTATTATTTTAAGCCATCCAGTTTGTGGAAACATTTTTACAGCAATTCTGGGAAAGTAATACCTCCTGCAGTTCCTTTTCTCTGACACCACCCCCAAACTCAGGCATTGCTCAAACACTAAAAAGTGTCTCCCTAGGGTAATATGACAAAATGCCAGCTACTGGGAATATCCAATACAAAGAAGTGGGCAATGTTGGGGTAAGGGGGAAAGGATGGTCTTCTAACCTCTCATCAGTTTTTCATCACAGGTTAATGCCAAAATATGAGAACCATAAGAAATCACTCACATGCAGTCTTTCAATCAACAAGCACTTAGTGTCTTAGGTAAGAGATGCCACAGGAACAAAATTGAATAAGATACATTTATCTCTCTTTTTTTAATCTTCAGCTGAAAATATGTTTGACTTGAGAGAGAGAGAGAGAAAGAGAGAGAGAGAGAGAGAGAGAGAGAAATATCGATCAGTTTCCTCCAAAATGTGCCCTGACTAGGGATTGATGTCACAACCCAACATGTGCCCTGACTGGGAATTAAACCCACAACCTTTCTGGAGTACAGAAAAATGCTCCAACCGACCATGCTACCCTGCCAGGGCAAGACACGTTTCTTGCCTGGAGGAAAAGATAGATATATGAGTCAATCAGATTATACAAAACTCTGTGTTTACACTAGAGTAGTTTCTCATGACCTACCCAGCCTCAGGGAATCCCAAAGAAAAACAATGGGAGTAAGAGAGGACACTGAATGGATGCTTGAGCTGCCACTTATGATTCTGTGAACTCAACTACCCCCAATACCCAACTTTGTCTTCCCCACATCCCTACACCAAAATAAATTGCAAAACAATTTCACTGTTATTGATGCATAGCTTCCTTACCTCCCTTTATTCATCCAACAAATAATTATTGAGTACCTACTATGTGTCAGGTGCCTTCTAATCCAGGTCCAGTAACTCATTTAATCTGGGTCTCATATTCATGAAGGATTTATAATGTAGATTTTTAATATTCTCTCCAAATGATATCATGTATACAATCACAAAGATACACTTATGGACTCAAACTTTAAAGCATATCACAATTTTTATAATCCTGTTTTGGCAATTAAAAATATATACACCAGTCCCCTAACTCCCCTGCTGCATATTACCTATGGAGGTGATCTAAATCTTTTTCAATCTATTTGGGGTCTGCTGGGCACTCAAGAGGTAACAGCAAATAAGCCAGTTTCTGCACCTGCAGTCTTAAAACTTAATGTTTATCATGGAAACAGATAACCAAATAAGAATATACACCAAACTGATATCTGTAGTGACTGCATGGAGGACAGCGGCATGAGTTGAGACTGAATGGCAAGGCAAACTTTCACTTTATCTGAAGTGTTTGACTTTTATAGTATGGACATATCCATGTATTACTTGTATAGTTATGCATTTCCACACCAGGTGCATCAATGAATGAAGAGCCAAGAAGGGGACCAGGGAGAGGCTGATCCCAATATAGGAGTCAGGGAGGCAGGAAATGCCAAGTTGTTATAGCTTCAGAGTTGGTCTGAAGCTAACATAGCTGAACATGCTTCAGAGTGACTATCACCTCCATGGTCTATGGGAAGAAGCACTGTCAGACACAGACAGACATGGACATAATACTTCCCATCTGTGAGCTCTCTCCTGGGTTTAATCACCTTCGGACTCCAAATGGAATGACTTACTCTCATGTACTGAGTAACATGGATGATCAACATGTTACTCTCACATGCTGGTTTGAAATTTGCCTTTCCATGCACAGCAATAAATCTTACCATACGATGCCAAATGCCCCTGAGCTGAATCACAGCTATCATGTCTAGACTGAAATGTCTCACATCTCTTTTGTCAAACAAGTTGTGCCCTGCCCATTACTGTTAACTGTGTAATCCATGCTGCCTTCCTACAGTTTCGTTGACAACAGGGCAGCCCCACTCATCATCTTTCCCTGTGAGGAAAGCCAGACCACATGGAAATAATCTCAAGATATGCTAGAGAAATAAGAATGGATATCATGGAAACATTAGCCATGTCCACACATAGTTTACTAATGACAGATTGATCAGTTATTTGGGGACAAAAATGTTTCCCTACACTGTCACGCTTTTCAGTTTTCTAATTATATTTTGAGGTATATTCAGATAGTATGGCTTTTACAGAACAGAGGTACAACTAATGACTGATCAGCCAATGATGCTTCTGATCAAGGCCATTATGTATGAGCATATGTGTGTGTGCGTGCGCACACTATTTTGTTGTAATATAGCAGGTTCCCTCTTTAGGGTGTGCATAGTTGTTAGGGACACAGTAAAGCCAGTGAAGAGAAACACAGTTCACTGTGCCTCTGCACAAGAGGACAGCTAACAGAGGAAAAACTTCCTGCAGAGAATTTCATATCTGAGTTCTTCTCTAAGAGATTGGTCAGTGAAAGCTTGCATGGTGGATAGGTTGCCAGGTAAAATAGGGGAAACCCAGTTAAATTTGAATTTTGAATAAACATAAATGATTTTTAGGTACAGCCCAAATATTGCACAGGTGCTCTATATTTTTATTTGTTAAATCAAGCAGTCCTAATGGTGGAAGAGGAGAAGGTATGCACATCAATCATCTTCTTTGTCATGAATACTGTCAACATCAGCATCAGTTAACATTTATAGACTAGGGTGAACGAGGTCCATGCTCTAGAGAAGGCCAATCCATTACTTCTGCTACCTGAAACACTCAGAACATGCCTGCTTCTTCAATCATGACCCCTTGAGATTCTAGACTGCACCCTATTTCTCCTTCTTTAAGTCCTAGCCCATGACTGGCAAGAAGTATAATTGTGAACAAATGAGGATATGATATAAAAGGAGCAAATTTTTGGTGAGAGAAATAAATTGACAAAACAATAAACTGGCAGAAAATACAGTCATTTAAAGATGGTTAACAATGGTCATTGGTTAGAAGTTGTCTGTCCCTCCAAAGTGCTTTACACTTTATCAAGGCTGTATGTGTGCATGTGTGTAATTATAAACATATGTGTATATTTATATTAACACATATATACTTTAACTGAAAATTTATTAGAATAGTACATACATTGAACTCCTGTGTAGTCTATGATATGCATATCAAATGTATTGGAACTGAGTCTTAGAGAAAATTCACATTTCCTTTTGAAGGATATACTCTAGAATGGAAATATTTAACTAAAGTAGTATTGGTCCCACTAAACATGTGTAATAATTTTTCTTTTGTAATGTATCTTATTTTAAAAATAGTTTGCCTTATTAAATAAGAAGTGATTGCTGACTACACAAATCTTTAAAAATCTGGGTAAATAAAAATCACTCATTATTTTTCAGTCAGACGATGACTTTTTGTAGCATATATATTTCTAGATGCTTTCTGTACTCATATCCATATTTGTTAAGTATATAACATATGTAAAGATATAATAAATATGGTATCAGACTATCTATTCCACCATATAAGCTTATTTTTAAACTACAAAGTAAATCTATTAAAGTGAACAAACATGTTCCTACAACATAATTTTTAATGCTTATACAGAAATTTTAACTGATGAATTATTTAACCAAGTACCTATTGCTAAACAATTCAATTGCTTTTGATTTTTTTTGCTGTGAAAAACGTCCTGAAAGCTGTCTTTGAAGCCATTCATCATTTTCTGTTGAGCATAAGTTCCTAGAGAGAGAAATACCAAGTCAAAGATTATGTACATTTTTAAAGCTTTTGATACAAATCACCATTTTGCTCTCTACAAGGTTGTGTTAACTTATATAAAAGATTCCTTTCCCCAATTATTTTTCCAAGTTAATCATTCCACAAAATCTGTGAAATCAGAGCTTATAGAGAGAGCATATAGAGTAATAACATATGTGGTACATTTTCTTTTAATTGGAAACCAGTCCAAAAATCAGGCTATTAAGAAATATCACTTATCCACAATTAGCCTTTGGTATAGCCAACTGCTTTAAACAATAACACTTTAAGCCAAAATTTCATTTAAAGTCCGCCATACTTGTGGAACTATGTTGTTTACAATTCTGAAATGACTTTGTTAAAAATTAACGTATTTCTCTTTTATATGATAATTAAGCTAGCCTTATTTAATGACATCCCAATTCATGTTCCTAGAGAAAGGAATCCATTTGTCTGGACCATAACCAGAAAAAGGTTAAGGGAAAATTGTAAATGGTGGTTAGCCATCATTACCACAGCAATATTGATCCAGGTGTAACATAGCTTGGCTAAAATGGGTAATCACCTACTTGCACACCTCCTTGATGAAAAACAAACTGGAACAAATAAAAAGTCTTTTCAGTGTCTAGAACCTCCAAAAGAGAAGAAAAGATAGCCAAGCAAAAGTTTTAAAATACTGTCTAAGCCATATCTAAAAATGAAGAAAATCTATGACATTACAGGAGAGAAATTATGAAGCAGAAAAATATCCTTCAACATAGAACGATCTGGAGAACTTCTATGAAAGATATCAGAGACCTGTGAAATGCTAGTCAGTGATAGAATTGCTGGCTCGGTTTTAAGTAAAATAAATGATAATTGGAGAGTATTAACATTTTCTAAAGGTAACAGAATACCAAGCTGTCTTAATCTTCTATTTGATGAATGCCATGATCAATTGACTAACTATATTTTTTATATATTTTTGAGATCCAGAAAAAATCAAATAAAAAGAGAAAATATTTAAATATAGAAGCTTAATTTAACAAGATTATCCTTACCAGCAAATAATCATAGTTATATCAATATCTATGATTAACTGAATGAGACATGTTTGGCTATAGGGCCAGGTACAAAAATAAAATTTTTTTGAGGATTGCTTTCTCTTATGTAATCAGATGAGTGAGCATAGAGAGTCACACAGCTTTCAGTTCTTTCTGAAATACTCTATCAGTCTTGTTATGATGATTCTATAGGACTGGGATGGAATTTCCAAAGTCAGCATAGTCACCCAAATTAAAAAAAAAAAAAAAAAAAAAAAAGTCTCAAGGTAAAGGGGCTGAAACCTTCAGAACCTAACATGACAAATGAGAAAACTCCTCCCCGCTGAAGATATTCAGGTGCTTAAAAGGCACACAGAGGCATACTTAAGCCCTAGAACATCATCGTTACATCGAGTCTTGAGTCTTTTGAGTCCTTTGGCTTGGAAGAAAAATGAACACCAAGCCTGATGTGATTCGAAAATGTTTGTGGCCTACGTGCCTTGTGGGTCTGTTCATCATGGGTGTCCTCTCAGTGGACTGTAACTTGCTGCATGTTCACCTGCGTAGTCTCATCTGGCAAAATCTGAAACTTCTGAGTACTGTGAGCAATTCATTTCCTATGGTGTGTCTGAGGGAAAACAAAGCTTTTGAGTTGCCCCAAGAGATTTTATCCTATAACCAGGCTCCAAAGAGAGGCATCAAAGAGGTCTTCTATGAAATGTCCAAGTTGGCCTTCAGCATCTTCACTGCATCCACTCTCCAACCCACCTGGGAAGAGAAACACCTTGAACAGATCCAAATTGGACTTGACCAGCAATTGCTGTATCTGGAACAATGCTTGGAAGAAGAGGAGGAAAATGAAGAAAAGAAAGAGACAGAAGAGTATGAAAGGAAACACCCAGGAGCTATGGCCTCCCAGCTGAACAACCTAGAACTGAGGAGATATTTTCACAGGATACATAGTTTCCTGAAAGACAAGAAATACAGTCACTGTGCCTGGGAGATCATCCGAGTGGAAATCAGAAGATGTTTTTACTACTTTCAGAAATTCACAGAACTACTCAGGAGGAAATAAGGTAGACTTTTGAAACTAAAATTTCATTTCTTTCCAAATCTCCTTCACCTTTATTTCCTTTTTAAGAATGACTGTACTTATCTGTTCTGCCTTCTCTTGGCTTGGATGGGTGGTAGTTTATGTAATGTTCACTATCTCTAAAGTTTGGCCTGGCAACATCAGCCACATTAACCTCTCTAAAAGAGGTAATGCCAACCATCCTATGGGTGACCAAGAATCTTGTTGCAAAGTCCTAAAGACAGTTTTAAAGGAAGAAGATTCCCTCTCCATCTTCTACTCTCTGTTCCTCTTTCCTTTTGCTATTTTGTACTTACTTTGAACTTCATCTTTCAACTTTACCAAGTCAATGGCTTGAGAATATGGCTCAGGGAATATTTAAAAATGTAACACCTCAGTGACTTAGCCCTCTTGCTGCCAAGTTTCAGTCTTAAATTCAGCTTGTTTAAAGAACTTACACAAACTTCCATAAACTTAAAACCCTCCTTTTCTTTCCCTGCTTGCAAAGAAGAAAAAAAAAAAAAAGTTGAAATTTCTGGCCCATTTGCTTCTCAGTTTGATTTGCTTAAAATAATACAAAGTTTGTAGGATGATATCTTACTATTTTCAGAGAGTGAAAATCCACTCTTTCATACTGGGTGGTTGAATTAGATGATCATTAAGCTCATGTTCAACCTTTGAGAACCTATGATTCCAATGCAGAGAGCACTGTTCATTCCCAATTCATATTACTTGATTTCTACATTAAAATGTATGGGAAATGATCCAGAAAAATGTGGTATCTGCCTTCATTGTTTTGTGTGTCTAAAAAGAAATGCTTATAGTTACACTATGAAGAAGAATTTCACATTGGGTTTTCCTAATTAGAAGACCACTCTCCATTAAGTAAATTAGTTGTTCTAATTCTACATGTCACTTTAAATAGTTTATCTTTTCAAAATTATTTTTGTACCCAGATTACCTAGATTATTTTCTTAAATTTTGTCATGTGGTCCCTCATCTGTATTAATCCATCATCTAGCTGAAATAAATCCCTTCCTTGTTCTCCTCCAACCCATTTCTTTCTTCTTTCAAGCAAGAATTAACATCGAGACTGAAGCTACACAAACTCACAAAAGAAGGTGAAATATACCCGATTCAGCTCCTGGGAGACACCTCCTGCGATTTGTTTTAACAGTCTTACCATAAAACCAAGGCAACTTTCGGTCAAAAAGTTAGAAGAAATTATTAAAAGAAGGAGAACAAGTTGTAGATCATGGTATGCTGCTTGTCAGTGGAAGGATCAGACCATACAATAAGTTAGGATCACCTATTTAGTAAAACCAACTCATCAACAGAGTTGTTCTACATGGAAAACAAATAAACAAACAAATAAAATAGCATTAGAGACTATAAAAGAGTTGAGGCATGCAAGTTACTAAGCAGTAAGTATGCACTTGGTATTTCCCATGAATCTCTAATAATGTCTTTGTGTGACCTCCCTAATAATTCTACTAGGATCATGTCAGTTACTTTAGTAATTTATGTTTATAGTCTTGCCACATGTTTGCTATACAAGAGGGAAGAGAATTGGCACTTCAGGTGTATAAAGACTATCTGATTGTACAAGCAGGGGCATAAGTCAGAACAGTGTGATTTTACTAAGAATACTTCTAGCCAGAAAGAGGACAGAACACGGCCACTGAAAAATAGGTAAAGACACAAACTGGAATCATCCCTAAGGAAGAAATACAAATAGACAATGTGTATTTCATCTCATTTATGATGAAAGAAATGCAAGAAAAGATACTACTCTCTCATTTGTTTGGCAAAGATGAAAAAAGAATGATACTACAGAGTGTGAGTGAGGTATATGTAGCATATAGAGAAAAAAATCTTCTGTCTATTGTTGGGGAGAGGGTAAACTGGTGCATGTTTCCTCTAGGACAATAAGGCAATCTTTTTTATTTTTTATAACAGATGTTAGAGAAAGGAAGGGGAGAGAGAGGGCAGAAAATATCCATGTGAGAGAGAAACATCAATTGGCTGCCTTCTCTACATGCCCTGACAAGGGACCCAAACCAAGAACCTGACCAGGAAGCCAACCTGTGAACCTTCAGTACAAACGACGATGCTCCAACCAATTGAGAGCCACACTGGCTAGGACAAGGCAAGCTTAAATACCCTAAAAAGGCAGCAACACCTTTAACCTGGCTATCTTATCCAATTATTTCCTTGGAGTATATTTCTGAAGATTGGTTAAGATTGTTCACTGGAGATTTGTTTATAATATTCCTCCTCCTTTTGTTTTCCTTGTCACCTCTGTATTTTCTATTTTCTACAATAATTTTGGGGTGGGGATATTTTTAATTCTCATATTAAAGAAAAAAAAAGAAATTTATCTCCTACTACAATTACTCTGTTTTCTTACTTGGGGTAGGTGCGACCAACACTGCCCTTTCCCTGGGTTAAAGATGCCTTTGGGCCTTCTCGCCACTTTCCTCCTGCTACTGCTACTCAACTCCAAAGGACTCCTTCCTTGGGGATCATTTTCAAAATAAAGTGTTTGTAAACTGACTCCAGGTGCTTCAAAGATTTTATTTTTTTCTTTTGTTGGTCCCACCCATGCTATACAGAAATCGCCGGAGAAAGTGCTCTGTGTCCACCTTCCTAATTTAGCAGTCTCCTCTGCTCTTGATTAAGTGTAAGTTCCTCCAAAGTTCTGTTAACTCGGGTAAAGGGTATACTCTTAAAACCGCAGAGCCAAGTGCACTTAAAATGCCTGAGTAGGTACGTAGGAGGCAAGTGTTTCGGTGGAAATTTCCTCTTTCCCCTGGCTTGGAGGAAGGATAAAAAGAGTGTAACTGAGTCTCCTTGGAAGAGGGGCTGATAAAGGGGACGGGGGTCCCATGGGAAAGCTGGCAACACCAGTATACATACACTTTGAGAAGGCATGTCAACAGGTGCACAAACTTCGACTCCCCTCACATGCCAAGCAACTTCCTGAGCAGCATCTGAGATGGACCTTGCCCTCTCAAAGTGGCTACTTCATGTTTGCCCTAGTTCCTTAATAAATAATCCACGCTCACTAAGAACAAGCACTTCGTGTAAGCAATCTAACTTGTGGGGAAAGGCAGAGCCGTAGGACCACCTGTAGCCTAACAGGCGTGCGCCACACAGGGAACCTAGCTCCAGTTCCCAGCCTCTGGTTCCCGGGGACTGGGAAGCTGAGCTCTGCCTCTCGGTGTCTACCCTGTGTCCCCTTCCTCCGGGACCTCCAGTTCTAAATGCGGTGAGAGGACCTAGGATTGAAACTCGGGAGTCTTTCTCGAAGTCAGAATTCCATGTTCATTCTGGGGTGGGCCCACCTCACCATTATTTCTAGGCAAAGGTTTGAGGCTTCCTAGGTTACTTCCTTCCTCATTCTCTGTAAGGCGACCCGCCTGCTCTGCAGCCCCGGGAAACTCGCAGACCCCATAACCTTGGCTTTCTGCCTGAGAAAAGTACGCCGATCCTGTCCCGCGCCCTGAAGCGGGCTTAGAAATCCGCTGAACCCACGGAGGAACACCCCTGAACGGAGCCGAGCCTTGTTTCCACTCTCTCCAAAGCGGCACCCCTTTGGATCTGCGCCTTGTTTGGCGCGTGTGGGATACAAAGTAAGCAATGCGCCCCCGGCCACAGGCAGCCGAGGTGGCGGCGAAGGAATGACTTTCTCTCCGCCCCTTAGTCGCAAGGCAGGGTGAGGCGCCTCGCTGGGGTCCCAGGCAGGAGCCAGTGGGCGGCTGCTGGCAGGGCGGGAGAGGCGGACGCTAGGGGCTTCCCCTTGCACCAAGCCTCCCCAGACTTTGGAAAAGCACACAATGGGGGAATGCACAGAAACAAAAGGCCTGTCGCCAAGATCTCGGTTGGCGTGGCCCCGCGGAAAGGGCGTCTGGGCGGTTGAGGGCGGGGTGGCCAGGAAGATGGGTGAAGGAGGATCCTAAGGAGTTCGGGGTCTCTGGTACTAACGTGCCAGGCGCCGGGAGTCCGCCCTTTTGCACTTCCAAGAGCAGTCCAAAGGCGGGGAGGAGCAACCAAAGCAAGGTTAAAGGGGCTTTCACCTTTTCCTTAGTAGACGGAAAGGGAGGGGCTCAAATTCCAGATGTTTGACAGCTGTGGGCTCTAGAGTTCAGCACACACCCTTTACACACCCTTTGCCCCCAAGAAGCACTCACCATTCAAGGGGCAACCTAGCAGATGGGGCGGAGTTCCCCTTAGCAGCCTCAAGCCGAACCGCCTCCTCCCAGATCAAGACCCCCTAAATGTAGTCCCCTGGACCGGGAGCACTTTTGTAAAAGTTTCTCTTCCCGCCTCCCACAGCCCAGCACGCAACCAGCAGTCATCTCCTATGCGGGAAGTGTTCAGGGGCAGACTTGCTCCTAGAAGGATGATGGATTTTTATTACTGTAGCCTTTCAAATCAAGGCCTGGGAGCTCAGGAAGGGCGCGTGAGGAGCCAGCCAGAAGCCCAGCGCAGGGAGGGGTCTGAAGCACATTCCAGCCGTGGAAGCGCGGAAGGGAGGTCTGGGAAGCAGGGTCCGCCACCTCCCGCTCCTCGGCTGCACCCGCCCCCAGGTGTGCCCAGCACCTCCGCTGGCCCGGGCGCGACCCGGGGCAGGCAGCGGCCCGCAGCGCCTCCTCCCTCGCTCCGAGCGGGTTCTCACTCACCGTGGGGTTTCACCTTCAGCCCGGGGCCTTATCGGCTTCCTGTGCGGGTAGAACTGCAGCGGGCGCGAAAGGAAGAGGGTGAGCTCGGGGCAGGAGGGGCGACTCTTGCGGATCCACGCTTGGGCCCCCGGGGACAGCGAGCACGCGGGCGAGAAAGCGCTGGGCTCCAGCTGCAGCCGCCACTGCCCCGAAGTAGCCCGGGCTTCCACCCAGGGTGACTGTAGCACCGCGACGCCGAGAGGGGATCTCCTGGCGGCTACTAGTGGAATGGCAGCTCCATGGGGGAAAAGAAGTCAGGTCGCCTTTGGGTCAGTCAGGTACCCACAGGAAAAAGAGGTGTGGAATGGATAGTCTACCGGGCTCACAGCCTTATAGAGAAGCCATTGACCCCTCTGGCCAGGGCGGCAAGGATGATTTGGGATCAGGAAGGACATGTTCTAGGTCTCTAAAGCCACATCCAAGGCTCCAGCTGACCTAGAGAGGGGGAATCCCTTACCTTCTCCAAGATGTTCTGACTTGAAAAATCCCAGGAACTGACTGACAAGGGGAGCTTTAATCATCGAAAAGTACTTTAACGTTCTACTGGATTCCTTAGAACAAGTTGGGAATTGTGAAATGAGATGGTCTTCGAAGCCTGAACCACAGCCTCCCACTTTCTACTTGTGTGATCTTGGTCTGTGACTGATAAGTCTCAGTCCTCTACTCAGGAAGCTGGGAAGAGCAGTATCTACCTTGCAGGTATTTGTAAGGGGTAAACTAAGCATAGAAGCTATTTGTAGTTCATAGTAGGAATCATTAAATATTAAACTTCCTGAAGAAAATAATGAGTCTTCATATCTCTTTTATTCCCTCTATAATTGCATCTTAATGCATATTGATTAAGGAGTAACAAATAAGTAAGTATTGCATTTTACAATTCTTACTACATAATTTAAAGAATTACGAAAATATTTTACATAGAAATTAGGGTATCTAGAGAAAACATCCCTCCTCCATAAGTGACTTCCACAATGAGTACATGAGAACCTCTAAAACTACACACAACCTTTGCAGTATCAAGTCATAATATTTAATAAATAGTCATGATCTAATGATATCAATCTTGGATTAAATGATTCCATTTAATTCTGTGTCACTTGGGGAAATGAAAACATATTGGAGATTACGAATATAAAACTCAAACATGAGGGGGAAAAAGACAGGTATAAGAATATAGCCTAAGCAATATCTCTGTTCATCATTTAGTAATGCTATCTTATTTTCAAACTGCTTCAAATCCCAGATTCCTTTTAATCTTTTAGCCTCATGACAATCAGTGAATTCATCATACAGAATTATTGGAAAGGAAGTGTCTCTTAATTACTTTAGTGTACCTTTTTTTAAAAATATTTTATTTATTTATTATTATTTTTTATAGAGAAGGGAAGGGAGAAAGACAGAGAGGGAGAGAGACATCAATGTATGGTTGCCTTTCACCTGCTTCCAGCTACGGACCTGACTGGAGACCTGGCTTGCAACCTGGTTATGTGCCCTGGCTGGGGAATCGAACCAGCGACCTTTGCATTCGCAGGCTGGCTCCTTATCCACCGAGCCACCAGCCAGGGCCACTTTAGTGTACTTTTAATAGCCCTTCCGTCACTCAGTAGTCTCTAATTGGGAAGAGGCTGTTGCATGCCCAACAATTCTCATTACATAATCTTTTCTGTCCTGTCCATAAAGGGGGCAGGGATAAAGTTTCTTGTCTCAGAAGGTAAGGCTGAACATTGAGCTCCAACTATCATAGCTTTCAGAGCAAAGAGGGCATTCAAGTCTAATCAGGAACATGGGTGCAACTATCTCACCCTTTTTTCTTCTTTCTCAGCCTTGCTTTTATGGAAAAGAAAACTCTTTCCCACTTTCAAACCCTTAGGCTTTAACAGGCCTTCCCTGAGTAGGAAAGGTAAAGCTAGTGACTGAGAAGAACTTCGGTATTTCCTGGGTAATTCTCAGGAGAGTGGGGTCAGTGTGATGAATAGTGCCCCAGCTCTCAATCACTCTCTGTCCAGCTTCTCAGTCTATACTAGGTGACTAGAAGAGGGTGGAGCAGCATTTAAAGTTCAAGCCTTCCCAGGTCCCCCTGTGTCTCAGTCTGGTCAGGCTGTTATAAATATATACCATGGACTGAGTGACATGTAGACAAGGGAAATGTATTTCTCACAGTTCTGGAGGCTGAGAAGCCCAACATCAAGGCAACAGCAGATTCAGTGTTTAGTGATGTTTTGCTTCCCCATAAACATCTTTTTTTGCTATGTCCCCACATGGAAGAGGGCAGGGAAGCTTTCTTGGGTCTTATTTATACAGGCACTAAGCCCATTCATAGGATCTCTGTCCTCATGACCTTCCAAAGGCCCCACCTCAAAACACCACCACCTTGGGGGTAGGAATCCACATATGAATTTTGGGAGGACATGGACTTTCAGTCTATAGCAGCATCCTGGACTACAGCTCAATCTCAAATCCAGTTTTCATCAGAGTCTTGCATGGGTATTGTGTAGCAGATTGGCTTCATTGTGAACTGAATAAATATGTTTCTCACTGGCTATTAATTCTCACCAGCATGCTTCTTTGCTTCTGAAGAAAAGCAATCTGAAGGAAAAGAATGGGGCCAGGGGAGATTCAGGTACCCAGGTTCACCCAAGCTGAACAGATCCTCTACTTCAAGCCCAATCCAGCTGCTCTCTTCCCCCTCTTGCAGAATGGCCACTCCAACCTTTCAGTTACATAAGGCCCCAAATGACAGAATAATTTTTAACTTTTCTTCCTTTATAATCTATGTCTTACTTATCAGCAGTCTTGTTGGTTTTACCTTCAAAATATATCCAAGAGCAGACCTCTATTCACCACCTCCACAAGTACCACCTGGTCTAAACCACAAATACCAACAGTGTACTAATTAGTCCCCTGCTTCTTTCTTGCCCTGTATGTTCTATTTCCACTATAGCGCCAGTGCAATTCAGAATGCCACACCATGTCACTGTGCTGCTCAAAAGCCTTCTTGAACTTCCTGTCTTACGCAAAGTAAAACCAACACCACAGGCACTGACCTGGTCTCCTACTATCTTCCTCATCACCAATTTCACTACATCTGCTCTGCCCTCTGTGGTTCCCAGAAATGCCAGGTAAGCTCCTGCTGCAAGGCCTTTATACTTGCCATGCCTTCTGCCAGAAGCACTCTTTCCTCAGATACTTTGTGACTTATCAGCTTACCTCCTTAAGCTCTTTGCTTGAAAGTCGGCAGAGGTTTCTGCTTTCAGCTATTTATAATTATAATCACCCTCTTCTAACACTTCCTGTCCACATTCCCCACTCCAATTTTCTCCATAGAATTTATTGCATCTGATATCTGATACATATACTGCCTGTATCTCTATGGCTGCTGTAACAAATTGCCACAAACTTGGTGACTTAAAACAATTCAGATTTATTGTCTTATAGTTCAGAAGGTTAGAAGTCTCAGTTCTCATAGGACAAAATCTAGGTGTCAGCCAGGCTGCATTTCTTTTGAAGTCTATAGGGGAGAATCTGTTTCCTTGTTTTTATCAACTTCTAGAGGCCTCCTGAGTTCCTTGACTCATGGTCCCCTTTCTGTCTTTAAAAACCATTAACAGCAGGTAGAGTCCTGTCCATATTGCACAACTCTGGCCTTTCTGCTTCCCTCTTCCTCTTATAAGGACTCTTGTGATTACGCTGAAGCCATCCAAATAGTTCAGGATTATCTCTGTGTGTTAAGGTCAGTATACTAGCAATCTTAATTCCACCTGCAACCTAATTCCCCTTTGTATCATAATGTAACATATTCACAGGCCTTGGATATAAGAATATGGATATCTTTGGGGTCCATTGTTATGTTTACCATGCAGCCTTATACTTTCCACTAGAGTATAAATTTCACAAGACAGGGACTTTTGTCTGTTTGGCTTATTTCTCTACCCCTATGCTAGCTCAATAAATGTATACATACTTGCTGTGGCCTGAAATGCACCCACCTTCCCCCACACTCACATGTTGAAGCCCTAATCCTCAAAGGGATGGTATATGGAGATGGCACCTTCAGGAGTAATTTGGGTTAAATGAGTTGATGAGATTGAGATTAATGGGTTTGCAAGAAGACACAAGGAAAGGGAGAGAGAGAGAGAGAGAGAGAGAGAGAGAGAGATCTCCCTCTCTCTTCCATGTGAGGGCACAGCAAGAAATGGGTCATCTATAAGCCAAAAAGAGAATCCTCATCAGGAGCCAAATCAGCAGCCACCATGATTTTAGACTGCCCAGCCTCCCGAACTGTAAGAAACATATGTTTATTGTTTAAGCCATCCAGTCTACGGTATATTTTTAGTAACAACCTGTGTGGACTAATACAGCACTCAATAAACATTTATTGAACAATTAATGAGACCTCACTGTAAGCATTATAAATAGTGAATATCTGTTATGCATCTACAATTTGCTAGGTAGTTGCTGAGCACCTTATGTGGAATAGCTCATTGAATTCTCATAAGATCCCTATGTGATAGGTATATGTGAGAAAAGTAGAAACTAGAAACTTGAAGTAACTTGGTTAAGGTCATGCACCTAGTACATTTTGTAAGCAGGCTTTATATTTGGCAATGTGATTTATGCCCATGGCTGTAATCCTAATAACTCCCCTAACTGCTATTTAATGTAGCAATGGGCAACCCTGGATCTTGCCTTCAAGATGCTTACAGTATAATAGGATGACAGGAGACATATAAGTAGCAATAACATGAAGAAGACTATTGAAGGTAATATAGAAGAAGCCAACACATTTCTGTGGATCATAGAAAAGGGAAAGGTTAATTTCCGGTTAAATTGATTGTAGGGAATTTCAGGGAGGATGTGGCATTTGAGCTGGACTTCAAGATGGTGGTAAGACCTTGCTGGAGTTAAGATTTGTTCAGATAGAGAGAACCACGGGAGTGAAGGCACAGGAAGTTAGAAAAGTACTACATGTATTCTGGAAATCAAGATTAATGAAGCTGGTAGGAGGACTAGGCATGCAGTTACATGATAAGGGCTAGGATTCTGAAGAAAAGTTAGTAATTTTTGTTTATAGGTATTTAATGAAGAAAAGCTACTTAAGTATGCTGTCAAAGTCTGAAGCTGTAACTCAAAAGGCAACAAGTGAAATAGAAACATGAACTTCTTGCTGGGTAAAATGTTCTCAGACACTGCTCTGTTTACCACATTATAAAAGGGCAATAATGCACCCATAATTCTGGGTCCAGGGCATAGTCTCACATAACTTAGACTCAAAAGGTTCTAAAAGAAATTAAAAAAAATAGATAGTGAAGCAACTGGGCTATTTCCAACCTTTGGACAGGAATGGTTTACACCATTTCCATTTCAGAGATGAAATGGCTTGCCTGAGATTACACAAGCAGTAAGATTGGGACATTGATCCTGAATCTCATGACCATTAGTGTTCTGTGTATCCTGACATACAAGTGGAAAAGGCCACAATGGTGCCTTTGTCCAAGGCAGAGCTGCCAGCCTTTAGGATGCTTCAGATAATCCTCTCCAGCTTCCTATAAAATAAGTCTGGGGACCATGGAGGGGAGCACTCATGAATATCCCTTCCAAACTCTCCTACTAGAGACAATAGAGGAACCAGAATCACCTGAAATATGCATTACAGGAAGGTAAGGTGCATGGTGATTACAAGAATGGACTTCAGAGTCTGGACAGCTCATATTAGCTGTGTCTAATGTCTCTGAGTCTTAGCTACCTCATTTTATAAAATGGCACCAATGCCCTGGCTGGTGTGGCTCAGTGGATTGAATACTGGCCTGTGAACCAAAGGGTCACAGGTTCAATTTTCAGTCAGGGCACATGTCTGGGTTGTAGGCCAGGTCCCTGGTTGGGGCTGCATGATAGACAACCACACATTGATGTTTCCCTCTCTTTCTCCCTTTCCTTCTCTCTAAAATAAATAAAGTCTTTAAAAATAAATAAATAAAATGGTGGTAATAATGTAGGTGGTTGTACGGACTCTTTATTGATTTGACAGAGAGAGAGAAGAAGAGGTGAGAGAGAGAGAGACAGAGAGAGAGAGAGAGAGACAGAGAGAGAGAGAGAGAGAGAGAGAGAGAGAGAGAGAGAGAAACATTAATTTGTCGTTCCACTCACCCATGCACTTATTGGTTGATTCTTGTATGTGCCCTGATCTACCCAGACAGCACTATATGGATTCACTGAAGGTAGGCATGTAAGGTGCTTAGCATAGTGCCTATCACATGGTAAATGCTCAAGAGACACCACCTTCTCCTTTTCTTTCCAGCACATTTCACATCAACCTCACAAAGCAGGGGTAGTGGGGAGCAGAACCCAGCATGTGTTATATTTCACATGAATTCAGAAGCCTCACTGTCCCTTAGCTCTTTAGATGTCATTTCCTGGAATTGACAAACGAGAATATTTCTGGGTAGTTTGATATACAATGAATAACATTCACATTCTTTGCTCAATCAGTGCAAATTACTTTTCATCAATTTCAATTCATGGTCTATACATTTCCTGTAAATGGAAATCCATGCTGGTCTTCAATGGTGTAAACAAAAAACCCCAGAAAGACTCTGTTGCCAAACCACCTCCTTCCTCTGAGAGGGTACCAAAGAGCAAAGGGGTATCAGAAGGGTATCACCATGGCAACGCTGCAACAGATTACAAAAGAGTAAAAGTGGAAAAGTATGTTTGCAGTCACTGACAAACACACTCACAATTATATTGCTTTGGAGAGTAGTGCTCAGAGTTCAAGAGTTATTCAAAGTAGCTTTGGTGAGACAACATTCTTATTTATTTTGATTGACTCTGATTACCCAATGTCATTGTGCACTAACTATAATTGTTACAGGGCAGATTACTAATAAACAGCAGACATTCTCCTAGACCTTCCTTTCATTCCAAGTCATGGGAGTTCACAAATCTAAGTGTCTACCTGAAAAAATTTACTGAAGTAAGGCACACTTCCTCCTTCTTTGATTTTGTTTTCAAAGTGCTGACTAGTCAGAAAGTTGAAGAGATTGTCCCATTGCTTTATGGGAAACCTCTGGGCCCTAGAAATGAATGTTCATGGCTCCCCCTAAGCACTGAAATAATGGCAATTCAAACAAACAAAACAAAACAAATAAATATATATATATATACCTAATTTGTATGTATTATATATTTAATATATAGATGCATTAGATATATACTATGTATATTAGATATATAAAAATCAAAATATATCAGGGGGAAAGGGGTTGGGGGAGGGGGGAGGCAGAGGCAAGAAAGGGGAGCAGCTTAGACAAGAACCTAGTATAAAGGAACCATGGACATGGACAACAGGTGGGATTGACTTTGGGGGGAATGGGTGGGTGGGGAGGGGGACAGAGGGGAGCAAAAAGGGGATGAATGTAATACAACAACAATAAAATTTTAAAAAATCAAAATATAGATACATAAAATAAATATATATATATATATATATATAATATATACAAAGCATGTATTTAAATATCTTTAAGACATTTCAAACCATGACAGAATCCATGCTATATTAAAGCATGTTTTCTGCTAGCATAATTCTTACCATTCATACTGACGCAAGACCCATTTTGTCTGACATCCACAATAGATTAATCCCATTTTGAGAAGAGGAACTGAGGCATAGGAAGGTGAAAGAGTTTGAGGGCTGTGTAGAACTGATGACACTGTTCAAAGTTGTACCAGGGCAGCTGAACAAGATGGTGCCCTATGGAATCAAATGGCCTTTAATCTGACTCAGTTCTGTAAGAATATAGTGAACTTTCTTTTTCAACTTATTCTAAAATTAATTGTATTGAATTGAGATTGTAATTTTTGTTCCTGCTCATAGGATCCCTTGGTAGTTTAACAGTGACCTAATGCTTCTTCAGATCTCCCTACCAGGCAGAGAGAGAGAGAGAGAGAGAGAGAGAGAGAGAGAGAGAAAGAGAGACAGACAGACAGAGACAGACAGACAGAGACAGACAGAGACAGACAGAGACAGAGAGAGCATGCGTGTGTGTGTTTTAATCATTTGATTCTTTAATAAGGGACTTATCTCAGGAGATGAGTCTGATGTTTGCTCTGCCCTGACACAAGCCAGGCATGATACACTTGTGGTCAGCCTCAGTACTCTCAATAATGGAGAGGGACTGTCTCACCAGAAAACAAGTCAGCTTAGATATGATCCAAAGAGGGTCAGTTGCCAGGGGAAGGGTAGTCTAAGGTAGTTTCACCTAGAGACATCAGAGCCTGGGTCCCCAAAATCAATTTTAGAGTGAGACTTCACCACCTTTCACAAATGGGAAACTCAGACCATAGGAAGACAGATTAAGATTGGGGTGGCATGGATGCTTCCAACTGGGTCCTGGCTGCCTCCCTCTCCCAAACAGGAAGAAAATGAGGATCTCAAATGAACTTTCTCTTGAAGGGTGAAAAACAGCCTGCCATCTTTGTCTCCAATGCCTACTATTAAGGCCAATAAGTCCCAACTGGAAAACCAAGAAAAGTCTTTTGTATCTCCTCAGCAATCCTGAAGGTCTGCAGAAAGAAAGAAAAAAAAAAAAAAAAAAAAGTGATTTTTTTCTATTGTTACACTGAAGCTGGCTATTGATGAATGGGGAGCCTCTCTAAACCACCCCCTGCCTTCTTGGCATAAAAATAAACAAGAAATTTATTTTGCCTTAAATCATAATTGAAGCAAGACACAAACATGAAGGTATCACTCATCCTGACCTAATTTAACCTCCATCTGTTTTACCTACTCTGGACCCTATATTCTCAGGATTTCAATTAGATTTGATACCCTGTTCAATATTAATTTTCTCCTAAGAAGTTACTACCTCATTTGGAAAGCTTCTTGAGTGGGATAATTACTGAATTTGTAAATGGTCTCTGCCTAGTCTCAGACAGGACAGTTGAGTTGTTTCATGTCCAGTAATAAGGAAGAGACTTGTGTTGGGTATCCAGCAACCCTGATCATGCTTTTCTGAGGAAAAGTGCCACCTCCAGAAGGTTTTAAGAAAAGCTTTAGTTAAAACCGTGCAAATCTTATGCTCAGCTGAGGCTCAGAAGAGGTGAATGGATAATTTCTTTCCTTCCTCCTTTTTATTTATTCTTTCCTTCCTTCCTCTTCCCTTCCTCTTTTCTTTTCCCCCCTTTCTTTGTTACTCGGTCCCAAAGAGGATTTTTGACAGCTAAGCAAGTCATCATAGATTTCTACCCAATGTCCCAGTAAAACAATTTTCCTTTCTTAATAAATTTGAATTATACTTTCATTCCCTTTTCTGGCTTTTCTGCTTTCTGGTGTTCTTTCCTGTTTATCTCAGCAGATGCTAAACCAGGTTTTATGTGAAGTGGCTCCTTGTCACTCTAAATTGGAACCAGCACCAGGAGCCAAAAGGAAAGCACAGGGAACTGGAAGGTCCCTTTAGAACATTTGCCTCCACATCAACAAGAACATTTACAGGAGATGGAGGGCAGGAAACTCACATGTATTGAATGCTTATTTTGTGCTAGAGGCCATGCTGGGCATTAGCTCATCTAATTTTCACAGACACTAGGCAACTTGCCCAGGGCTCACACACAACTTCTTCGGTTCTCTTAGTCTCAACTTGGTATCTATCAGCCTTGTAAGAACTGAGATTAGAGTTTAGGGTTAGGTTTTGGTAGACATCCTTGGTGTCTTTTGTCACATCTTATTCCAGTGCATTCATGATGCCTATAAAGGCTGGTTTCCCAGAACTCATTTCATTATCTGTCTCAAGGCCATTTCTACAGTGTCTGTGACCAAAGGGAATGAGAGTCACTAAGTAAATGCTCTGTCCTTTTGTCCTTGGGGTGGATGATTATGGGAGACATTCTTGATGTACTCCACAGACCCAAGCCTGAAGTGGCCCCCTGTCAGTCCATCCTTATATTGGCTTTTCTTCCTTATTATTCTGGTCAACCTGCTCTCTTACTCCTGCTTCCTGAAATCACCTCCCAAATGAACTAACTGTACTCACAACCAAAGTGAGATAACTGGGTTTTTAGCAAATAGGAAATAAAGAACACCTTGTATGTTAAATGGTAGGGAAGAAGGTTATTGTTGTGAGGCCTGTAAGAAAATATGCTCAGACTAAAACAGACAGAAAGCTTGAAACAGAGAAAATTATTCCAAGCCTTTAAACTCTATTAAGATCATTTTCCTTAAGTAGAATTCTCTTTGAAGAAATATATGCAAAGTGTTCATTAAATACTCTGGAAAGAAATTCACCGAAACATTGACTTTCTTTTTTCAATGGACGTTCCTTTAATCTTCTTCACTCCTCTTTGTCCGTCAGTCTTAACTGCCACCTTGGGAATCTCAATTCCTATCTCTGGTGATAATACCTATCAATATGTTTCCTGCTCTTCAAACTAGGTAGTAGACACTTAGCCATTATTCTCTGCCTGGAAGGCAGCACATAGTGTTAGCTCAGAATAAGCTATGGGCAATAGATGCAGGTTAAGTTCTAATCAGCTGGGTGAGTTGGTCTATCAGTCAAGTTTTGCTACAGAAACAATATCTCAAATTCAGTGGCTTAAAGGTGAGGTTTGAAACTCCATACTTCAAACCACAAAGCTTAAAACTTAAAGCACATGTTAACATCTTTCCAATCTTAAATTGATGGGGGCGGGAAAAGGGGTTCAACTCCTGTAGCTCCCACTGCAGGACTAAGGTTGTAGTCCATTCTTGGGCATGTCAACATCACTGTGACAGAGTGAAAAAGAGGCACAGCTCTGACTGGCTCTCTTACCTTCCTCTTGAAAGCAATACCTGCCACTTGCTCAAATTTCATTGGCTAAAGAAAGTCGTGTGGTCAAGCCTGAGTTCCACTGAAAGGGAAAGTACAATCCAGCATCTAGGTGAGAAAAGTGAGAAAGAGAAAAGAAGCAGAGTAGTTGTGGAAAATGTCCATCCCATTTGGGCAACCACTGAACCTATGCTTTAGTGTCCTGTTTGTGTACCACAGGTATAGCAGCTTTAAAACTTTATTGTGAGGGTCATAAAGCACCTGGCACACAGCCATTACTCATGAATGCTACTAAGTTGGCTTTAAGATCCTTTGTATACCTGAAACATAATATTTAAGGTTACCCCAATATTTCCCACATCTCTAAGGTTAACTATAACAATTAACAAATAACAAAGTTCTTTAACCCTCTTCTGTAAGTAGTATTTCCTAGTTTTTAAAGATGTTTTCTGTGCTTTTTTTCTGAAGTTCTCTAAGTTCTATTCATTTGAAGATATGGATTCTAATATAGTGCTCCCCACATAGAAAGTATATGAGTACTACTAAAGAAAGAGAAAATACTCAGCTTTGAAGGGGAGCTATACAAAGATAAAATGATCATCACTGTGTTGACTGTTTTAAACAAGTATTATTCTAGTACACAGGTAAATACAGCTTAAGCTATATTTTCTAATGAGCATGGACCTCATTAGAGAAATAATAATTATTATGTTCAAAAAACTAGGGCACCGTATATAAAGTTATCATAATAGTGTGGGGTCCTTTGGCCAAGTATGTCATTACATTTTCCTGATATCATTATCTTGTCAACAGAACAGGGAGCACCCACAGAGGCTTCCTCTGACTAGGTGAGGAGGCTCTGGCTTTTCCACAGGAAGTTAAGGGGTTGTGGGGGCTGAGTGAGGGCTTGAGGAATAGGGTAGCCTCCCATCCTTTGGCATCTCAGCTTTGGTTTAGAAAGACAAGATTTTGAGTATCTAGTCAAGGGATTTTCTGTCCTTGGGGTGGGTCATCCTGTCCCCTTCCATCTTGTTCTCAGGTGTTGATTACTGACTGCTAGTTTTGTAAGGTGCTGCTTATTTCAGCAAAATTTGGGCCAGGGCCTCTGTTCAGCTAAGTAGCTTAGCTCCTATTAACCTTGGAACTGTTTACATTTTCAGGAACTGCTTTTGCAAAACTCCAAAGAAGTTTATTTTATGTAGCTGGGTTGCTTTCACTGGAATGAATTAATTTGCTTAAGTTATTTAAAAAATGTGTTTTTCTTAACTTCTTAGAGTAGCTCTGGTCTCAATGTTTGTGTGGTCCCAGGCCAGAAAGAAATTCCATGTGTATTGATAAAAGCCAGAGAATATGTCTAGCCAAAGTGGATCGAGGAAGGTTTTCAATTAGAACAGAAAAGCCTGTACTCCCTGAAAGCTGGGTTAAAGCACTGTGGTGCTGGTCCCAGGAGCTGAAATCCTTGAGGCTTCTCAAACAAAAAGGCCATGCAAACGATGAGTCTCAGCCTGCTCCCACAGGTGCATGTGTGCAGGAGGGAGCACCACAAACAGACATTCATTCAAGAGAAGCACCCACCGCAGCCAACTGGGGTAGTCGAGTTAGGGAGGTAGACACACTGCCTTATCTGGATCAAATGAGCTAATTGATCAAACTACCTTGTAAACATTTTATTTCACAGCTGTTTTTATTTTTATTTTCTTGATAACTCTTTAGGACATAGATTTTTACCTTTTGGGGTATTCAGAACCCCACCTGAGAATCTAAGGTGGGCGATGGGTATCACCCAGAAAAAATGTACATTTGTACATGCAAATTTTTACTTCAAATGTCAGTGGTATTATTGGGATAGCACCATGAACTGCCAAAACCATCCATAAAACCCATTGCTTCAGATTTGGAGGAAATTTTAACCCTGAGACTAATGGTCTGTAGATACTATTCATTCTTCCACAACTTCCTGAGCACCTGTCTCATGGCACTATGGTGAAACCTAGGGCTACATGCCGTATATACACACAAGAACCAGCCATGTGGAGCTCAGACTGTAATGAAAGGCAAACAACCCATGATAATGACACATAGTGAGTTAAACAGGATGCAAGGACTATAAGCACAGAAACCTACAAGAGACCTGAATAGAAGGTAATGTTTTCAATGTGTATTTAATAAACATGATGGGCTGGGCAATTAGGTATAAGCTAGTGTGTCAGACAAGGTCCTTGCCTTACATAACTTGGAGTCTTGAACTCTTTAAATCTGAAGTTGGGGGAAGGGCCTAGAAAAACCTGACACTTATCTAAGGTGAATCCTGACTGATCAGTGAACGTTTATCCACATGAAGGGATGACTTCAAGCAGTGAGATTTACACGAGCACAGGCCAGTGCTGACAGCAAGGTGAGCTGGGGAGCTGCAGATTGTTTATCAGGGCTCCACAGTCAAGGTGAGTGGTGAAAGAAAAGGGTGGGCAGGTTTGCTGGGCAGTCCCTACAGCCCTGTGCTTCACCATGGGGTGTCAAAAGTTGTCACTGAGGATGTTTTTAAATCACATGGGGTGATATTAGAAAGATTACTCTGCCCTCTGTGGAAAAAATGGATTGGGCAAGATGACTGATGGTTGTTGGAAGGTGAAATTATGGAGATCAAATAGGAGAAAGATGTTGCATTAATCTGGATGATAAATGATGGGGTTTTAATAGTGGCAGCGGAGATGGATGGGGTCGATTTGAAAAACAGAGTGAGGCCTCTGGACAGTTTGTAATAATCAGTCTCATGCACTCGAATGACTGCCTCATGAGGCAATACTCTCTACTGTGTGCAATGAGGGAGGGATGGATTTAAGCTCATAAAATAATTCTGCTACTGATACGGCATCACCAAGAATCGTGACTATAGAATTGTTCTGGTTTAGTCAGATATTGGGAACTCTATTTTCAGTTGCTTAATAATGACAATGACAAAATGATAACAGCCACAACTAAATTTTATTGTTCACTTACTTTGTGCAAGTTACCCTTCCAAGTATCTATTGACCTACTTTTTCTTCACACAATCTGGTGATGTAAGTTTTATTCTTATTCCCGTTTAATAAATGAGGATATTGAGGCAGCACAGAGAGGTTGAATACCTTGCGCAAGGTAACACAGCTGAGAAGTGAAGACCAGGGATTTGAGCCTTGAAAGTCTGACTCCAGGACCCTGCTCCTACCAACTCTGTCTATAACAGGAATTGTTCCTTCTCCATAAAATTCACCATCAGCATTGGTTATGAACATTCTGAAAAATCATAGAAACTGATTTCTGTGTCCATGTCTCCACAAATATATTAGGAGAACATGAAGCAAAATGCTGGGTGTGAATGTTTTTGCAGATTCAGGCTCTTAAGAATAGAAAAGAAAAAAAATAGTGTTTTTAAATAATGAATGCTGTTTTCCTTTAGCCATAAGGATATTTTGAAACTTGACAAATCCATTCAACTTTCAAAGCATTCCATATTCCTCACCCACAAGCAAATGCCAGAAGATGCCTGCTTGAGCCAGCTCTGTGTTCAGGAATGATTTTCTAAATATGGGATCAAATTTCTTCAATATCCACACTTTACAGATGGATACTTGCCATTTTCCCAATTGATCTGATTAAAGCTGCTTAGCAACTTATCAAGCTATTAATTTTTTAATTTTATTTTTTTTAAAGATTCTATTATTCCCAGAGAGAGGGGAAGGGAGAGAGGCACAGAGGGAGAGAGACATCAATATATGGTTGCCTTTCACCTGCCTCCAGCCATGGACCTGGCTGGAGACCTGGCTTGCAATCTGGTTATGTGCCCAGGCTGGGGAATGGAACCAGCAACCTTTGGGTTCACAGGTCAGCTTATCCACTGCGCCATCAGCCAGGGCCAATTTTTTAAATTTTTAAAGTATATTTTATTGATTATGCTATTGCAGTTGTCCCAGTTTTTTTCCTTTTGCCTCCCTCCACCTGGTACCCCTTTCCTTCCAGCAATCCCCTCCCCCCTTAGTTCATGTACATGGGTCTTATATACAGGGTGCTTGCAATACATTGGTAATAACTTTGCATCTCATTGTTTCACATGCTTCTTATTAATTTTGAAAAACTATGTTTCTAAGGTTATGATTTAACATCATTGTTTCAGATATAATGTACTAAATTCTGAGAGCAACAGTCACGTCGAAGGAATACGATGTTAGAGCAACCATAATTTCTGGACTGCATGCAGGGCAAACTGCTAAGGAAATTGCAGATTTCAATAACAGTTGACAACATGAAGAAGGTGTATGATGCTGATCCTGATATTGCCACACCAACAAGGAAAATGCATAAGGTATGCAAGGATTGCACAAGTCCAGATATTGCACACAGAATCCAGGAGATCATCAATGAAGATCCAGGAAAGTCAATGGCACTCCATAGCCAGAGAACTACAGATGTTGGATGCAATGGTTCACAAAATGATTGCTGAAGATATCAGATACAGATTGTATGTTCTTAGAAGAGGCCAGTTGATGACACAGCAGACAAAGGAAGGGTACTTTGAAAAAGCAAGGAAACTGCTAACAACATTGAACCCCGCCCCCCCAAGAAAAAAAAAAAAACCCTGATTTTCTTCTCCAATGAAAAGAATTTTCAGCAGGACCAACTAGTCAACAGAAGAAACAACAGGTGGCTCTGTGAGAATCTTAATGAAGTCTTAGTTGTCATGGAAACAAAATTTTCTGCTCCAGGGTTGGTGTTAGATGTTATCAGCAATGAAGGAGATCTCATGACCCTGCATTTGTTTCCACAAGGCTTGAAGGTGA
>PVIW01012787.1:0-30387 GCA_004026585.1 Noctilio leporinus
AAAGAAAGGGTTTAGAAAGGCTGGGGAAGGGAGGAATACTTAGATTGAGGACTGGGAATGCATTATAGCCACAGAGTGAATAGACTTTAATTCGAGAGTAGGGGAGGGTCTTGGGTATTTAGGTGGATTGAGGTATGGGGGGGATTAAGAATATGTGAGGAGTAACTTTTGCAAAGGATATGTTGGGGCTTAATAGTTCGTATTACTCTCGGTATAATTCAGGTGCTTGAGATTGGCAGCAATCCCTTTCCTGATGCTGCCTGTTTTTCTTGGTCAGGACTTTACAGTCTATAGTCTACATTCTAGCCGGTCTTGGCGCATGGCAGGGCCTCTGATTGTCGCAGAGTGTCTGCCCCCAGGTAGGCTGGGCCTTCAGCAGCTTGGCTGGGTTTTAGGGCTACCGGTGTTCTGGAGCCCTCAGGGAGCCCCCTCCCACTCCTGGTGGAAGTTACCGCTCAGGACGCGCACCCAGCACTTCTGCAGGGCACCCGGCAACTTCACTGGTCCCTGTGATGACTGGCCCCGCCCCCGCAGTTCCGGGAGGAGGCGGTGCCTGTCAGTCAACACTGTCTGAGGTCCGCCTACACTGCCCCGCCCTTCCTGGGCGGGCACCATGCCCCCAAGCCAACCAGCTCTCCTCGGAGTCCTTTACGCGGCCTCTGTGATGAGCCCCTCCCAGGCGTGGGCGGTGCGGCCTTTGTCTCTGGCAATGGCGGGTCGCCTGCCACTAGTTCCCGGCTTGCTGGCTCACCACTTGGAGTTTCCCGCGGAGCCTGGGGGCCTGTGTGGTTGCGCAGGGCTGGGCCTCCCCCCTCGCAGGGGCTTCTAGCTGCTGTTTCCCCGTGGCCCAGCAGCTCCGTTTTCGGCCCTCTTGCCACCCCGGCTGGTGCACTTCCCGCTCCCCCTGCTATGGCTTCCTGCAGGACTCTTCTCCTCTGCCTCTAGCCCTGCGAGGAGCCTCCTCTCCCTGTTGCCAGAGTGAGTCTCTCACACAGTCCCTCCCCTGCAAGAGTTCAATTCCGCGTTCCCTATGGCGTTTGCCCTAGCTGCCCGCACTTCTCTGTTGAGACTTCCAGTTGCCAGGGAGCCCGGAGCTGGTCTCGTGAGTCACTTTTAGACAGCGTATGTCAGCTTCTCAAATCATATTAACACAAAATTTTCATTATTTCAAAATGCCTACGTTAATTCATTTGTTTAAAGAATTACTCTTTTAAGTAATATGAATTGCAATATTACCAAACTCATGCAGAAATACATTTACACCCATACATAGTTTTACACATATTTAAAGTACATACTGGAATTTGAATAGTTAATACAAAAAATTTTAAATATGCCAATACCTTATACAATTATTACATGTAAAATGATAGTATGTTAGATATATTGTAGCAAATTAAGCAGTTTTTTCCTTATCCAATCAGCTACTATAAATCTTTTGTTTGGCACATATATTCCATTTGCATTTAAAGTAATTATTGATAGATATATATTTACTGTCATTTGGTTATTCATATTTTTAATTATTTTTCTTTTTATAAATTAAATTTTATTGTTGTTGTATTACATCCATCCCCTTTTTGCTCCCCTCTGTCCCCCTCCCCACCCACCCATTCCCCCCAAAGTCAATCCCACCTGTTGACCATGTCCATGGTTCCTTTATACTAGGTTCTTGTCTAAACTGCTCCCCTTCCTTGCCTCTTCCTCCCCCCTCCCCACAACCCTCTTTCCCCTGACCATTGGAGGCCTATTCACTGTATTCATATATTCATTTTTGGTTCTGTTTTGCTTGTTGTTAGTTTTGCTCATTATTGTCGTGTAATAGGTGAGATCATATGGTATTTGTCCTTCACTGACTGGCTTATTTCACTAAGCATAATACTCTCCAGTTCCATCCATGTTGTTGCAAAGGGTACAAGTTCCTTCTTTCTTTCTGCTACATAGAATTCCATTGTGTAAATGTACCAAAGTTTTTTGATCCAATAATCCACTGATGGGCACTTAGGCTGTTTCCAGCACTTGGCTATTGCAAATAGCAGTGCTATGAACATAGGGGTACATAGGTTCATATGAACTGGTGTTTCAGGGTTCCTTGGGTATAGTCCTTGAAGTGGAATTGCTGGATGAAAAAGCAGTTTCATTTTTAGATATAAAGGAAACTCCATATTGTTTTCCATAGTGGCTGCACCAGCTGGCATTCCCACCAACATTGCAACTGGGTTCCCTTTTCTCCACATCCTCTCCAACACTTGATGTTTGGTGATTTGTTGATGATTGCCATTCTGACAGGTGGAGGAGGTATCTTATTGTGGTTTCAATTTGCATCTCTCTGATGTCTAGTGATGTTGAGCATTCTTTCATATGCCTCTGAGGCCTTTGTATGTCTTCCTCAGAGAGTTATCTGTTCAGGTCCTTTGACCATCTTTTAATTGGTCTGTCTGACTCCCTGGTGTTGAGTCCCATAAGTTCTTTATATATTTTGGATATCAAACCCTTGTCTGAGGTATCATTGGCAAGTATGTTTTCCCATACAGTTGGTTCCCTTTGAATTTTGCTGGTGTTTTCTTTAGCTGAACAGAAACTTTTCAGTTTGATATAGTCCCATTTCTTTATTTGTTGTTTTATTTCCATTGCCCTTGGTGAAGTACCAGTAAACATATTTCTGCATAGGATATCTAAAATTTTACTGCCTATATATTTCTTCAGGACCTTTATGGTGGCACTGCTTATGTCTAAGTCCTTTATCCCTCTTGAGTTTATTGTGGTGTAAGTTGCTGGTTTATTTTTATTTTTTTGCATGTTGCTGCCCAGGTCTCCCAACATCACTTGTCGAAGGGACTGTTTTTACTCCACTTTCTGTTCCTTCCCCCTTTGTCAAATATTAGTTGACCATAGAGTTCTGGTTTTATTTCTGGGCTCTCTATTCTGTTCCATTGATCTAGATGTGTATTCTTATGCCAGAACCAGACTGTTTTGATGACAGTAGCCTTGTAGTATTGTTTGATGTTGGGTATTGTGATTCCTCCTACCTTGTTCTTCTTAAGATTGCTGAGGCTATTCGTGGGTGTTTTTGGCTCCATATAAATTCTTGAAGTATTTATTCTATCTCTGTGAAGTCTGTCATTGGTATTTTAATTGGGATTGCATTGAATCTATAGATTGCTTTGGGTACTATGGACATTTTAATGATGTTCATTCTTCCCATCCATGAACATGATATATGCTTCCATTTATTTGTATCTTCCTTAATTTCTTTATTCAGTGTTCTGTAGTTTTCTGAGTACAGGTCTTTTACCTCCTTAGTTAAGTTTATTCCTAAGTACTTTATTTTCTTTTTCCTATGGTAAATGGGATTTGTTTTCTAGCTTCTATCTTTGAGGTTTCATTATTTGGTATACAGAAATGCTTTTGATTTCTGAATATTTACTTTATACCCAGCTATTTTGCTAAATTTGCTTATTAGGTCAAGTAAGTTTATGTTGGAGTCCATTGGGTTTTCTATATACACTATTGTGTCATCTGCAAATAATGACCATTTGACTCCCTCCTTTCCAATTTGGATACCTTTGATTCCTTTTTCTTCTCAGAAAGCTATGGCTAGAACTTCCAAGATGATGTTGAACAGAAGTGGAGAAAGTGGACAGCCTTGTCTTGTTCCTGATCTTAGGGGTAAAGTGTTTAGTTTTTGTCAGTTGATTATGATGTTGGCTTCAGGTTTCTCATATATGGCCTTTATAATGTTGAGGGATGCTCCTTCTATTCTCATTTTGCTGAGAGTCTTTATCATAAATGGTTGCTGTGCTTTATCAAATGCTTTTTCAGCATCTATTGATATGATCATATGTTTTTTATCTTTCATTTTATTGATATGGTGTATTACATTTATTGATTTGGGAATATTGTACCATCCTTGCATCCCTAGGATGAAACCCACTTGATTATGGTGTATGATCTTTTTAATGTATTGCTGGATCCAGTTGGCCAATATCTTGTTAAGAATCTAAGCATGTATGTTCATCAGAGATATTGGCCTATAGTTTCCATTCTTAGTTGTATCTTGACCTGGTTTTGGGATTAGAATAATATTGGCCTCATAGAAAGAATTTGGGAGTCTTCCTTCTTCCTGTATTTTTTGGTATAGGTTGAGAAGGGTAGGAGTTTGTTCTTCTCTGAATGTTTGGTATAATTCACCTGAGTATCCATCTGGTCCCAGGCTCTTGTGCTTTGGAAGATTTTAGATCACTTCTTCAATTTCACTGGTTGTTACTGGCCTATTCAGGATTTCTTTACTTCTTCTCAATTCAATTTTGGTAGCTTATACATTTCCAGAATTGTGTCCATTTCACCCAGGTTGTCATATTTCTTGTCATATAGTTGTTTGTAGTAATTTCTTACAATCCCTTGTTTTCCTGAAGTATCAGTTGTTATTTCTCATATGGCATTTCTGATTTTGTTTATTTGGGTCCTCTCTCTCCTTTTCTTGATGAGTCTGGTTAAAGGCTTGTCTATTTTGTTTATTTTTTCAAAGAATAAGCTCTTGGACTTATTGATTCTTTGAATTATAGTTTGAGCCTCTAACTTACTTAATTCTGCTCTAATTTTGATGATTCCCTTCCTTCCACTTGTTCTTGTCTTTGCTGTTGCTTCTCTAGTTCTTGCAGCTTTATGGTTAGGTTGTTTGTATAAGCTTCTTCTGACCTTTTAAGTTAGGCCTGTATTGCTATGAATTTCCCTGTGAGGAGTGCCTTTGCTATGTCCCATAGGTTTGGGGCTGTTGTGTATTCATTGTCATTTGTTTCCAGAAACTTTTTGATTTCATCGTTGATGTTATTGTTAAACCATTCATTACTTAGAAGTGTATTATTCAGTCTCCATGAGTTAGAGTGTTTTTGGTTCTAACCCATGTGGTTGGTTTCTAGTTTCAATCCACTGTGATCTGAGTAAATGCTAGGTATGATTATAATTTTCCAGTATTTGTGGAGGCTTGTCTTGTGACCTACCATGTGGTCTATCTTAGAGAATGTGCCATGTGCATTTGAAAAGAATGTGTATTTTGCTTCTTTAGGGTGAAAGGTTCTGTATATATCAGTTAGGTCCATTTCCTCTAGAGTGTTGTTCAATGCCACAATATCCTTGGTGTTTTTCTGTTTGGAAGATCTGTCCATTGTTGATAATGGGGGATTAAGATCCCCTAGTATGAGTGTGTTGCTGTCTATATCCTTCCTGTATTCCTCCAAGATTTTCCTTATATATTTGGGAGCTCCTTTGTTGGGTGCATATATGTTTACCAGAGTTACATCTTCTTGATGGATTGTTCCCCTAAGTATTATGAAATGTCCTTCTTTGTCTCTCTTTCTGGCCTTCATCATCAAATCTATTTTGTCTGAAATAAGTATTGCTACTCCAGCCTTTTTTTCATGTCCATTGGCTTGATATATATATTTTTCCATCTCTTCACTTTCAATCTATGTCAATCTTTGTTCTGAGGTGGGTCTCTTGAAGACAGCTTATATGTGGGTTATATTTTCTTATCCATTCAGCTACCCTATGTCTTTTGATTGGCACATTTAATCCATTTACATTTAAGGTTATTATTGATTGATACTTATTTTTGCCATTTTCCCACTTTGTATCTGTTTTCCTCTCTGACTCTGTTTCTTCATTTTTTAGAAGGAGACTCTTTAGCATTTCTTATAATGCAGGTTTGGTAGAGATGTAGTTTTTTAGTCTTCTTTTGTCTGGGAAACTCCTTATTTCTCCTTCCATTTTGAATGATAGCCTTCCTGGGTAAAATATTCTTGGTTGCAGGCCTTTGTTTCCCATTACTTGAAATACTTTTTGCCATTCCCTTTTGCCTTGTATTGTTTCTGTTGAATAATCTTTTGATAGCCTTATCAGAGCCCCCTTATATGCTATTTGCTGTTTCTCTCTAGATGCTTTTAGGATTCTCTTTGTGTTTGAAATTTGCCATTTTAATTATGACGTGTCCTGGAATGGGTCTATTTGGATTCATCCTCATTGGGACCTGCTATGCTTCCTCAACTTGAGTAACGTTTTCACTCATCATGTTAGGGAAGTTTTCTATAATTGTTTTTTTGAACAGGTTTTCCATTCTTTGTTTCTCATCTTCTTCTGGTATCCCTATGATATGCATATTATTGCATTTCATGTTGTCCTACAGCTCTCTTAAAACCTCTTCATTCTTGCTCAGCCTTTTTTCATTCTTTTGCACTGTCTTGGAATACTTTTATATGTTGTTCTTCAGCTCGCTGATCAGATCCTCTGCTTCCTCTAGCCTACTGTTGATTCCTTCTCCTGTATTCTTCAATTCAGAAATTGTATTCTTCATTTCCTCCTCATTCTTACTGATAGTTTCTATGTCCTTTTTTATGCTGGTGTAGTTCTCAGTAAGTTTCTTGTATCTTCCCTGGAGATGTTTGTAGTCCCCTGGAGTTGTTTGTAGTTTTCTTTGAGCTGACTGGGCTCATTGAGCTTCTCTATCATCATTATTTTGAATTCCATATCTGATAGTTTGCTTGCCTATGTTTCATTTAATGATCTTTCTGGGGATTCCTCCTTTCCTTTTGGTGATGGACAATTTTTTTTTTTCTCTCCATTTTCAGGTTTCGTTGTAATCCAGTCAGCCTGTGATCAGCTACCATGCTAAGGAATTGCTAGGCTGGAGGGACAGATTTAGTTGTAATCCTGTTAATCTGTGATCCAACACCAGGCTCAGATGCTGCTTAGTGTTACAGACCAATTTAGTTGTAAATCAACAAATCAGCTACTAAACTCAGGCTTTGCTGAGGTAGACAGAGAGGTTCAATTGTTATCCAATGGATTAGCTACCAGCTCAGGTGCAGCCTGGTGGGACAGATTCAGATGTAAATCAATAACTCTATGGTCAGCTGCCTGGCTCAGTAGCCACTGGGCTAGACAGGAAGGTACAATTGTAATCCAGTGAATCTGTGATTGGCCACCAGACTCCAGTGGTTCTGGGCTAGACTGAAAGATTCTATTATAATCCAATGAATCTGTGATCAGCTGCCAGGCTAAGGGGCCACTGAGCTAGACTGAAAGATTCAGTTGTAATCCAATGAGTTTGCGATCAGCTACCAGGCCCAGAGACCAGCAGGCAGACAAAGCAACTCAGTTGTGAACCAATGTATCCACGATAAGTCACCAGTCTCCCTTGTCACTGTGAGGGGCTGACTGTCTGATCCAGATATAAGTCAGAGTTTGTAATCAGCTGCCAGGCCCAGGTGCTGCTGAGCAATAGATTCCTCTTTGTGTGCCAACTATTTGTATCTGTGCTCAGAAGCTGCAGGGAGGGAGATAATTATTTAGATATAAATCAGAGAATTGTGATCAGGTACTAGGCTCTGGCACCACTGGGTGGGTCAGATTGCTCCCAGTGGGCAGGGCTATGTGAACCCTCATACTGAAGCCGCTTGGCGCAGTGCAGTATACCCAAGGTGTAGGAGATGAGTCAGCTGTTTCCTCACTTCTTTCCTCCAAGTTACTACCACAAACTCTCCCCACATGTCTCCAGTCCTCTCTGCCCTTCCTCTGCTGGAGCTCAGGGTAGGTGGGTGACACTGTATTGTCGCTGTGGTCACCCTAGTAGTTCTCTGTCTCCAGTGCCTTCTCAGGCTAATAAACTCCATGGCTTTCCACCCTTCTCAGCTGGGTAATGCTCTGTTGTCTGCTGCATTGCTGTAGCTGGGACACCCAGCTTCGGGACCAGAATCACCCCCTTCTCAGGTGGAGTCCCCAGCTCCACCCCTTCAGCTGCTGCCTCCAGTGGGGGCCCAGCCAGCCCTCTCGTGTTTCCACGACTCCGACCAGTCACATTGTGATGAAATGGCCTCTGCTGTTCTGTCCCTGGTTATAAGACTTCTTTCCATCTGGTGTTCTGTTGGTAATTCCAGCTGACTTTTTCTCCAAAAATGTAATTCCAGATACAACCTGGGAGGAGATTGGTGTAGCTACACTTACTCCTCCACCATCTGTCCCACAACCTCCCTAAGAGCCTTTTAAAAGTATCCTTTCATTTCCTCCCTTCCTTCCTTTGTATTAATGTTATTGCTTTCATACATTTTATTTCAATATATGTTATAAATGTCACAATGTTATTATTTTTTAAACAGCTATCTTTTGAAGAAGTTAACAATAGGAAATAAATTGCTTTCATATTAATTACATACTTATTTTTATGCTTATTTCCTTTTGTATATGAGTATATGTGCTTTTATCTGATTTATATTTTCCTTCTGCATGATAAACTTCCTTTAGCATATCTTATAATGCCAGTCAACTAAGGCTAAATTTTCTTATTTTTGAAATATATTTTCTCTGTGTATAGAATTTTAGACTGTCCTTTTTCTCATAAAATTTTAAAGGTGGGTTTCTGTTGTTTTCATTCTTAAATAATTTCTGAAAATAACTATGTTAAAAGCCTGATCATTGGCCTATGTATGAAACTTGCTTCATCACTCTGGATAATTATAAAATTTTCAGTTTAGCTTTGGTTTTCAACAATTTGACTATGATGTACCTATGACCAGTTTTCTTTTTGTTTATTCTTATTGGAAATCTTTCATTGAGCTTAGTAGATTGTGGGTTTCTAATTCTCAAAACTTTGGAAAAATTTCTGCCATTATGTCTTCAAATTCATTTCTGTCACACTCCTTCTGGAAATCCAGTTATTTGTCTGTTAGAATGTTTGATACTGTATCATGTTTCATTGATGTTGTTTTGCTATGTAAGTATTTTCTTAATGTGCTTTGTGCTGTATAATTTATATTGCTAGATCTTGAAGTTTATGGATCTATTTTTCTATAGTGTCTAATTTGTTGCTTACCTCACTAGTTAAATTTCACAGAGAGGGCAGCAGACCCTGACAGGAAATGCCACATACTCAGCATCACAGAGCAAGTTAGGGACCCAGCCAGGACCTGTGCTTATACTGGCACCATTTCCATGCAGGGTCCCTTTCCCTGAGATTGCAGACAGTTGAATTCCATGGGACTGACTTGTTGGGAGAGCTCTGGGGGCAGCTGAAAGAGGGATGGGCCTATCTGGGGCCTTGTCACAACCCAGAGTCCCTCCCTCTTTCTACTGTTGTCTCCTCTCCCCTCCCCGGTGCCCACCATCATTAGTGGTCTCCTCCCTTCCATAGGTGTTTGGTATTTGGCTCTCTGGAGCAAGCCAAGAAGAAGTACATGCTGGATGACTACTCAACCAGGTTTCCCTGGAGGACATTTTCCTGAGCTTTACCTGCCCTGCATCACCCACACAAGTGGAAAACAAAGGCAAGCAGGGCCAGTAGGTCCCTCATGATCACCACCTCCCCCTGCCAGCCTCCCTCACCACTCCCATCAAAGTCTTTCTTGCTATAATAAAGTTCTCAGTGCTAGGTTTAAAAAATGAATTTCCAGTATTGTATTTTCATCTCTATTTTTTCTTTTTATAATTTGCTACCAATTCATTTTGTTCATATATTTTTTAACTATTTGGACATATTAAGTATATATCAAGCATTTTAGTTACTTAGAATTACTTTGTTCCTTTCTCTGTTTGTTGTATACTTTTGCTGTGCTGGGTCTAGAGTAGCCTTTTTCCTAGGAATAATTTGGCTCCAATACTGAGTCATAATCCTTCTAAGGTCTATACTGAAAGCTCTGTATAGTCAATGAAGTCTCTTCATTTTTGCTGATAGGAACTAAAATTATCCCTTGCCCTGAGTGAGCTCTGGAATGGTTTAGCTTAACACTCCAGTAATCATGTTTTTCTCTGGAAGTTGTACTTTGCCAAACATTAGAGGATTTCACCTTGCATGGATAAAAATAGACAATCAGCCACTCATGCAGAACACTGGATCTGTTTTTCTATGGAGCTCCCTATTTCTCAGTATTGTACTCTTCAAATTCTAACTATTTTAGCCTCTTGAAAATCATATATCACTTTACTGAATTCAGCAAGAACATGAAGATCTGTTTGATTTTCCCCTCCCTGCAGTGTAGTCCAGAAATTTCCTTCAAAAGAAATGTTAGGTAACTGTAGGGCCCCGCTAAGTCCTTTTTCCTTTTTCAGGGATCATGATACTTAGTTTCCATCAATCACTAAAAATAAATACTTCATATATTTGGCCCAGTTTCCTTTTTTTTTTTTTTTTTTTATGTCTAGAAGTTAATTCTGTACACTAGACTAGAAGTTAGCATGAGGCAATGGTGCAGGTTGCAAGTGTCAGGGTGAGCAATATGGACCTTCTTTTTGGAAAATAACTTAAAATTTTATTTTTTTTAAAGATTTTTTAAATTTCGTTATTTCTAGAAAGAGGGGAAGGGAGAGAGGCAGAGAAGGAGAGAGACATCAATGTATGATTGCCTTTGACCTGACTCCAGCCACAGATCTGACTGGAGACCTGGTTTGCAACCTTGTTATGTGCCCTGGCTGGGGAATCGAACCTGTGACCTTTGGGTTCGCAGGCCAGCACCTTATCCACTGTGCTACCAGCCAGGGCCCAAAATTTTAAAATTACAATTGACATACAATGTTACATTAGTCTCAGGTGTATATAACACAATGACTGGACATTATATAACTTACTGTGTTATCATCTCAATAGATCTAGTATCCATCTGATACCATACATAGTTATTACAATATTATTGACTACATTCCTTATGCTGTAATGTATATTCCTGTGACTGTTTTGTAACTACCAATTTGTGGTTATTAATAACTTCACTTTTCTCACCCACCCTCCCAATGCTCCCCCTCCCATCTTTCATCCCAGCTCCCAAAAACTTACCCTCTAGCAACCACCAGTTCCCTTTCTGTATCTATAAGCCTGTGTCAATTTTGTTTCTTTATTTCTTTTGTTTTTCAGATTCTACATATCAGTCAAATCGTACAGTGTTTGTTTTTCTCTGATTGACTTAGTTCACTGAGCACAATACCCTCTAGGTCCATCCATGGTGTCACAAATGGTAAGATTTCACTTTTATTCCTAAAGAATTGTGGTTGTCTCATTTAAACTGCCTGGTAGCTCATGAGGACAAGCACATGAGCTTGCCTTTGTTTTGCCTGATGAGATGTATTCCCAGGGCAGGTATGACTTCTAGGTGGTATTTTACAGAAACATTTAAAGATGCAAGTTTTATTTATAGCAGACTATGACAAAGGATAAGAGTTGGGATAAGCAATACAAAGACCATAAATCTAGGAAGGAAGAGGTTAGAGGGAAACATATAAGGGGGAATTAAAGGATTTTAAAAGGTTCACAATGTATCATGAATTTAAAAATACCATGTGCATGAGCAGTACTGCTCATACACTCAGTAAAGTCCAGAGAAAACCAAAGCCTGACCTCCAGCTAATCTAAGGATTCAGTGTAAATTGCAAGTGAAGGCCAAGACAGATGTAAATAGGCTGGCTAAGTATTACAGTGTCCTAACACAGGTACAGTCTGCAAAAACTGGGAGACCAACCTTCCTTCCTTCTTTTCTTTCTTTCCTTCTTTCTTTTTCTTTCTATGCTCCAGGTACTTAAAATACTGTAAAAAATAATAGCTGACAATTTAATTATTGGAAAACAGACATCAGTGGCCATATATAAAAAAGAATATAAACTATGGCCCTGGCTGGTGGCTCAGTGGAAAGGTGCTGGCCTGTGAACCCAAAGGTCACTGGTTTGATTCCCAGCCAGGACACACATAACCAGGTTGCAAGCCAGGTCTCCAGTCAGGTCCATAGCTGGGGGCAGGTGAAAGGCAACCATACATTGATGTTTCTCTCCCTCTCTGTCTCCCTCCCTTCCCCTTTCTCTGAAAATAATAAATAAAATCTTTAAACAAAAAGAACATAAACTACAAAAACAGTTTAGAAAAATTACTAAACAAGCAAACACCAATAAACCACAAGAAACAGCAAAACAAACTATAGGTATTGGTGAGAATATGGTTTATATAATTGCCACACTATAATATTCAGCTTGTTTAATTTTTAACATAGTATAATGGAACATGCAAAGAAATAAGAAACCTATGGCCCACTCGCATGAAAAAACCATGCAATAAAAATCTGTCCATGAGAAAGCTCTGGCATTGAACATATTAGAAAAGGAAATTAAATTAACTCATTTCAGTATACTCGAAAAACTAAAGAAAATTATGGACAAAGAACTAAAAAAGTCCCAAGAAAGTTATATCTTAACAAATAAAGAATACAAAATATAAATAGAAAGTACTATGAAAAGAAATAGAATAGAAATTCTGGACCTGAAAGTTAAAATAATTGAAATAAAAAATTTACTATAAGAGTTCAACAGCAGATATGAACAGGCAGAATAAAAAATCAACAAACTTGAAGATAAATCCACTGAGATTAGCTACTAAAGACCAGAAAGAGAAAGGTATAAAAATGAAGAAATACTAAGAAATTGTAGAATATCATTGAGCACATGGACATTCACATAATAGGATTCCCAGAGGGAAAGGAGAGAGAGAAAAAGGAAGAATAAATATTTAAAGAAATAATGTCCAAAACATCCCAAAAAAGATGAATACATGAAACTACACATTTGAAAAGCTCAATTCCAAGTAGGATAAATTTAAAGAGCTCTGCACCAAAACACATTAAAATTAAATTGTCAAAAACCAAAAATGGAGAAACTTGAAAGCAGAAAGAGAAGTGACTCATAACAGGCAAGGAATAATTAGTAAAAATAACAGCAAATTTCTCATTATAAACCATGGAGGCAAGAAGGCAGTGAAGTGAGGTCACATAATTAATCAATAAGCACTACGTTTATAAATGAAGAAATCAGGAAATTCCTAAACTAAAACTGAGGAAGTTTATCACTAGTAGATCTCTACAAAATACTGAAAGTAATCTTTTGAGCTAAAATGAAAATAAACTAGACCGTAACTCAAACCCAGATGAAGACATAAATTAAAAATTAAAAATAGCTATATTAGCAAATACAATCACCACTATTTTTGAATTTTTGATTTGTGGCTTCTTTATTTTGGTAAGATTTAAATGAAATGTATAAAAACAATCAATCTATTTTAATAGGCACATGCTGTATAAAGAACTAATTTTCTGATAATAACAACATAAAGAGGGAGAGATGGAAGTGTAATGCAGCAGGGCTTTACATCCATTTAAATGTAAGTTGGTATTAATTCAAGTAGATTGTTTTAAAGTAGGGATGGTCACAGTAATTTCCTGATTAATTACTAAGAACAAATTTAAAATATAGAAAAAAATAGCCCTGGCTGGTAGCACAGTGGTTAAGGTGCCAGCCTGTGAACCCAAAGGTCGCAGGTTCGATTCCCCAGCCAGGGCACATAACCAGGTTGCAAACCAGGTCTCCAGTTAGGTCTGTGGCTGGAGGCAGGTGAAACACAACCATACATTGATGTCTCTCTCCCTCTCTGCCTCTCTCCCTTCTTCTCTCTCTGGAAATAATAAATAAAATCTTAAAAAAAAAAAAGAAAGAAAAAATAACCAGTTAATTCAGTGGTACACTAGGAAAAAAAAATTAATCACAAGAGGCAGTAATGGAGGAATTTAGGGACAAAACAGATGTGACATAAAAAACAAGTATAAAAATGGAAATGGATCAAAATATCTAGTTAAAAGGCACAAAGATTGACAGAATAGATTAACAATGATCTAACTATATATACACTGTCTATGAGAGACATTATATATTTTTTTAATTTAATTTTATTGTTGTATTACATCCATCCTCTTTTTGCTCCCCTCTGTCCTCTTCCCCACCCACCAACTCCCCCACAAAGTCAATCCCACATGTTGGAGAGACTCACTTTAGATCCAGAGACTCAAATTGGTTGAAAGTAAAAACATAGAAAAAGATATTCCATACCAGTATTAACCAAATGAGAGTTTGAGTGGTTATATTAATATATGACAAAACAGATTCTATGCCAAAATGTGTTAGCAGAGATTAAGAATGGCATGATATATTGAGAAGTTTTGATCCATTAAGAAGGCACAACAATTATAAACATAAACACACCTAAAAACAGAGCCCCAAAATACATGAAGCAAAAATTGACAGAATTAAAGGGAAAACTGATACCTGTACAATAATATTTGGCAATTTCAATACTTGACATTATATAATTAACAAATAATTATACAGACTATCAATGAGGCAGTAGAGGACTTAAACAACACTGTAAACTGAATAGTCCTTATATATATGGAACACTCCACCAAATAATGCAGAATGAATATTTTCTTTCCTCAAGTGAACATACAATATTTTCCATAGTAGACTATACATGGGTTCACAAAATAGGTCTCAATAAATTTTAAAAGATTAAAATTTTACGAAGTCCCTTCCTGAGAATAATAGAATAAAAGTAGAAATTAAACCTGGAAGACATTATGCTAAGTGAAATAAGCCAGGCACAGAAAGGTAAATACTGCATGATTCCACTTATATGAGTATTGAAAAATTGTAAAACTTCTTGTTTTTCTGATACCTCAACATCCCCACAGTCTGAGAACACCTCACCTAAGTGACCAGATGCAACAGTGTAATAAGGCCGGTCCTTGCCACAAGTTCCCCTTCTTGCTCTTCTCTGCCTGTGAGTACATTCAAATGTACCAGTAAAATCCCCTCATGCCTTTGCTTCTGTACCCCACCCGACCCCAAATAAAGGCACTTGCCCATTGGTCCTCATTCTCTCTCGTGATTTGCTACCTGCTTGGTTGAGCTACTCCCTTGCAACTTCTTCTATATGGACCCTTACATGCCATGCTATGCCTGGCTTTTTTAGTACCTGTGAGTATAAGTAAATGACCTTCACTTGTTCTTTTTTTAAATCCTCACCTGAGGATATGTCTATTGATTTGAGAGAGTGGCGAAGGGCGGGGGGGGGGGGGGAGAGAAACAGAGAGAGAAACAGTGATGTGAGAGAGAACCATCAATAGGCTGCCTCCTATACATGGCACCTGGACAGGAACTGAACCCACAACTGAGGTATGTGCCCTGAATGGGAATTGAACCCACAACCTTTTGGTGTATGGGATGATGCTCCAAATACTTAACTACCTGGTCAGGGCTCCTTCATTTTTATATATTTCCTTGTGGTGTTATTTTCTGCACCTAACTAATCATGAATAAAAACCCATTTTAAGTAATAAAACACAGTTGATGATCAGAATGGAATAATCTGTGTCATGTATAGAAAACATGATAGAGATTCCTTGCACTGCTGGTGACTCACTAATAGGCTGTCCTGATTGGGCTCCATCATTGGGAAAGGCACCCTGTCTTGCTGGTGTTCATGTATACACTACTTTAGGTTTCCACTTCTGAGTGCTGGGAAGACTTCATTCTAACATATATGCAGATCCTGTCCCAATACCAATAACACACTCTAGGATATTACCTCCCGACCTTGATCCCAGAAAGAAGGGGATAATTATCCTATAGCTCCTTGGGAACTGGAGTCTGAGCCATATGAGTTGGTTATTTTTTGGTGTAACTTGGAGTGATTATGATTTGAAGACCACTGTGGATAGAAGTAGAGTTCCTTCCCCTATCAAAGTCATGCTGAGTACATATCACTGAGGGTTAGCCTGGAAAATTAAGGGGACCAGTGGCCTTCAATATATGTGGGTAACTCCATTAGTCCAATTCAATGTGTCATTAAATAGCACCTGGGAAAAATAAATAATTAACTGTCTGCCTCCTTGGTGTCAGGTGGTCTCCTTTCCTCAGAGAGTGTTCTATGGCTCTTTGTAAGCATTGATGGCCTGCAGCCCCTCCTCTGATGCATCCCTTGCTGTTTGTTGCTGTTTGCCCCCCAACCTCATGCAGCATTGCAGATACCATCTATGAATACTAGTGACACAATGTGAAAAAAGAGGAGAGGTCATTTTGAATACTTCTCCCTGTAAGCCACCTAAAGAGGTTTTTCTGCTCATTTGAGATTACAAATTTCCTTGAACGTACTTGGGCATTTTTTAGTGCTTCTCCCTGTTGATGTATTAAGAGTTGCCCTCAAAAAAAATGAGAACACTGGCTGGTAGCACAGTGGATAAGGCGCCGGCCTGCGAACCCAAAGGTTGCTGGTTCGATTCCCCAGCCAGGGCACATAACCAGGTTGCAAGCCAGGTCTCCAGTCAGGTCTGTGGCTGGAGGCAGGTGAAACGCAACCATACATTGATGTCTCTCTCCCTCTCTGCCTCTCTCCCTTCCCCTCTTTCTGAAAATAATGAAATAAAATCTTAAAAAAAAATGAGAACAAACATATATCAGACAATTTGAGGCCATTATTGCTATCCTGTATATAGATTCTAACCTCTCTGAGGTTGACTGGGACACCTTAGAGAGAGAGGTCATTGCTCAAAGTAAATAGCAAGGGCCACTCAGGACACCAGAAGCTTGTTAGGTAATCATACAAAGAAAGAGAAAAAAAAAGTCAGCCACCTGAAGGCTAAGCCACTATAAAGATTTTGCTTAAGGAAAGAAAATGGGGGAAGGGATTGAGTATACTTGGGACTCTTCCCCCTCCCTTCTTTTCCTCTAATCAATCAGAAACAAAAACTGAAGACCATAGTTTTAAGAGGCTAAATGCCTAAAAAAGAAAAGGAAAAAAAAAGAAAAGGGTTCTTGTAGATGCTGCTACCACCTCATGCCCAGCTGTGGTCAACCCCACTGCATTCTTCAACATTGCTGTGGACTGTGAGCCCTTGAGCCATATTTCCTTAGAGCTGCTTGCAGACAAAATTTCAAAGACAGCAGGAAACTTTCATGCTCTGAGTACTGGGGAGAAAGGATTTGGTTATAAAGGTTCCTGCTTTCACAGAAGTATTCCAGGATTTATGTGCCAGGGTGGTGACTTCACATGCCACAATAGCATAGGCAGTAAATCTATGTACAGGGAGAAATTTGATGAGAATTTTACCCTGATGCACATGGGTCCTAGCGTCTTGTCTATGGCAAATGCTGGACCCAACACAAATGATTCCCAGTTTTTCATTTACACTGCCAAGGCTGAGGGGCTGGGTGGCAAGCATGAGGAGTTTGGCCAGGTGAAAGATGGCATGGGTGTTGTGACAGCCATGGGCTATTTATAGGTCCAGGAATGGCAAGACCAGCAAGAAGATCACCATTACTGACTGTGGAAAACTCTAATAAATTTGACTTGTGTTTTATATTAACCAGCAGGCCGTCCCTTCTGTACCTCAGAACACCCTGTCACCCACATCTGCTTAGAATGTTCTATAATCTTCATGCTCTCACCAAAGTTCATTTGGGTTTCACATTTTCCTTTCCTTTTTCAAGTAGCTGGATGGCAGAGTTAAGTTTATGATTATGAAATAAAAACTAAACAACAACAACAAAAAAAAAAAAAAAAAGGAAAGGAAAGAAAGGAAGGAAGGAAGAAAAAGAAGAGGGGAAGAAATTGAGACTTTAGGTAGCTGAAAGCCTAAAGGGGGAAAAAAGAAGTTGAAACCTTATATACTGAACATATTCTAGCATATTCTAGGTGTAGCAAACATAACGCAAGCCCTAGATTACTGACTGATTTAAAAACAATCCCCTAGTATCAGGGAGAAAAACAGTAATTAAATAAATTATTTATACATATATATCATGTTTAATATAAATATATGATAAATTATATATACATATAATATATAACTAACTTTTAGAAGTTTCATAATCTGATTTATCAGAAATCCAAAAATGTACATAGAAAATTTATTTATCTATTTAAAAAGATTTTATTGATTATTTTCAGAGGGAAGGGAGGGAGGAAGAAAGGGAGAGAAACATTAACGTATGGTTGCCTTTCACCTGCCTCCAGGTATGGACCTGGCTGGAGACCTGGCTTGCAACCCAGTTGTGTGCCATGAGTTAGGAATTGAACCAGTGACCTTTGGGTTCACAGGCCAGCACCTATCCACTGAACCACCAGCCAGGGCTATATATAGAAAATTTATATACTAAAGACTTTCTATAACAATGAAGATGAAAAGGACACACTGATTGGCTTTTGTGTATTCTACAATCTAGGTTTTAACTTTAACACTTGCTAAAATACACTAACAAAATTTCATGAATTTAATGCTGGGTCTCAAATTATACTTATACCTGTGGATCCCACTAAATTTACACATTGTTGCCCATATAATCTTTAAAAGTCACAAAATAAAACAGAGAACAATGGCTACTTTAACTGTAGTCTTGCCTAAATTTCTCATAATCATAGTTCCTATTGCCCTAAAATATTCCATATTGGGCATAGATCCTCTAACATAATAAATACATTATTAAAACTAAATTAAGTCTTTAACACAAATTGACATTATAATAATGAGATCTCATGGACTTCTAGTTAACATGGTCCAATGTAAGCCAAAAATAGGACCTTGAATAAGTAAAACTCATTATATAAAACCTAATTAATAAAAGGAATGATTATTCCCACTGCTTCTTTATCTGACAGCCCAATTTTCCTTGTTCTTAAATCTGGAAAAGATAAAGGGTACCTCATGATGGATTACTACAAACTTAATATCAAGTCTTTCATACCCAATGTTCAATATTATTAAAATTATTAAATCTGTTCAATCAGTAATAGGTAAATATTTCACTTTTATGGATTGGGTAACATTCTATTCAGTGCCTATTTTTTTAACAGATTTTTTTTTTAAGATTTTATTTCATTATTTTTAGAAAGAGGGGAAGGGGGAGAGGCGGAAAGGGAGAAAGACATCAATGTATGGTTGCATTTCACCTGCCTCCAGCCACAGACCTGGCTGGAGACCTGGTTTGCAACCTGGTTATGTGCCCTGGCTGGGGAATTGAACCTGCGACCATTGGGTTCGCAGGCCGGCACCTTATCCACTGTACTACCAGCCAGGGCTTTAACAGCTTTTCAGTTGCAATTTGCTTCTATCTCCAAAGGGACAAAATCTACCTTTTTAGGCTATCCATGGGATATCCCAGAAGCTTTGCTATCACACAGAATCTTTGCAGATTCTTTCTTGAATACATTCATCTTTCTCCACCAACACGACTATGACATTGCATTGATAATATCCTCCTTCAAAGAGATTCACTTGATTCACTTATTAATGACACATAAGTCCAACATCTTTTAGTACTTTTGGGGTTCTGGTGTCAACTTTTTTCTCATGTAAAAATTGTACTTAACCGAGTGTATTTGTTGGGGAGAAGAGGTCAGCAGCAGGGGAAGCAGCATGTGGAGCCCAGTGAGCAGCTAGGCTCATTGAGATGGGCTGTCATGGCCCTCCAGAGCCCAGCTTATTTTTGAAGATTTTAGCCCCAATGAATTCAATCAGTTCTTCATAACTCCTCACTCTTCAGCTGAGCTTCCTCCATATAATGGAACAGTTCTGTGTGGCACATGAGCTACCTAATAGAAAAGAATATCAGATAATTGAGTTTGGTGTTAATGAAATAATTGAAGCCAAAGACACTTTGCAGAGACTCTCGACTACAGTATTTCAAGCTCATTGAATCCTTAGACCCCCAAATTTATTCTTAGTTGCACAACTTTCAAAAGACCACTGATGATGTAGATAAAGAAGTGAACTACAGCTCCATTGACTGCCAATATCTAGGCCCTGCCCTTGCTCTGAATGACAGTTTTAACATGGGGCGGATGTTTTGGAAAATGATGGCATCTTAGGTGGCTTAGACAAAGAGAGTATAAAAAGAAGAAAGAATATCCATCTGGATATTATAGTTACTAGAAAGATGGCAGCAAGGGTTGTATTCCTATGGAAGCCCTGGTCAATGGTGATGTCAGTCCGGCAGTCCCAAACAGCATGAGCACAGATGATGGAGTTGATGGGCTATATGCCCTTGCTTGGGACACAGGGCCGTAGTAGCTCTCAGGACTCCACAGGCTTCATCAGTGGTGCTGTGCCTGGTGGCTGCCAGGGGCCTAACTTTGAGTAGTCCTGCTTCCTTGCAGAGGCTGTCAGGGGCAGCCTGTTGAGGACAGTTATGGCTCACCCTGACATTGGGACTGATAGAGCCAAAAACCTTGGAGTTGCTAAGGACAAATACTTGAATCCTCAGGTGAGGGCTCTGTTGCCAAGGGGGTGGAGTTGCACACTGTGGAAAGCATGAGTCAGACCCAGCTAACGTTGCAAATACTTCCCCTCCTGCTGATAACTGGGCCTATGTGGCAGGCTCCACTCCTGTCAGTCAACCTAAGTCATGGGCCAGTCTTTTCTGTGATACTAAGTTCTCTTCTTCACCTGTGGCTTCTGTGGAAACTAAGTATTCTCCTCCTGCCACATCTATCCTGGTCTCTGAAAAACAGGCTGAAGGCAAGGAAGGGCTTGTTCTAGTTTCAGAGGATCCAATAGCCACAAAGATTGTAATTATTGGAAAATATAATCCTAATACATAAACCAGCATCATTGCAACCTCATGGCTGATCAATAAAGGAACCTGGTGCTACTTTATGGTACACTGCAGGCACTGGTTGCTTATACTTTCATGTTTCACCTGGTGAAGTTTATTCCTCTGTATTCTAAAGAGCAAAGACCTTGTACGTCAACACCCATGATAGACAGCTTTGTTAGACTAATGAATGAGTCTACTAATATGTCAGTACCTCCCAAACCCAGACAAGTTCTTGGGGATAAAATTATGAGGGATATCTGCTGTGGAATTTCCTTTGTATATATATATCCCCTTGCCCCAGGATATATTTATTGATGAGAGAGAGAGAGAGAGAGAGAGAGAGAGAGAGAGAAAGAGATAGAGAGACAGAGAAACAGAGACAGAGACAGAGACAGAGACATTGATATGAGAGAGAAACACCAATTGGTTGTCTCCCATATGCATGCCAACTGGGGATCAAACCTACAACCTAGGTATGTGCCCTAACCAGGAATCAAACCTACAACCTTTTGGTGTTTGGGACAATGCTCCAACCAACTGAGCCACCTAGCCAGGGCTGAACCTACATATATTAATAGACTACTGATAATCATGAAGAAGATGCTGTCTGAAAAATGTCAACAGGAAGATGCTGAGGAATACTTAGGCTTCATTCTAAGTGGACTTTGTTGGAAATTGTTAACCTAAAAAAACTTCTCTCACCAAATAATGAACAAGTCACTGTTTTCGATTGACCCAAAAGCCACTCAGTGAATGAGGAAGAGCAGGAAGAACCAGGTGAAGGAAATGAGTATGAATGGGAGCAAGTGGGACCCAGAAATAAGACTTCAGTTCCTCACCACACAGACTGTTCAGATCCCAATCACTGGCAGTTTTGGTGGACACATCAGGTCTGTGGTTTACCAGCAGAGTTCAAAAGAATCTGCAGACATTTTTCACATTGCAGTTGGATATGCAGTCTGACAAGACCCATACAGCCCAGGATGCATTGGAAAACCTGCTGGCAAGAGAATCCTACCAAGGTTATATCACAGAAACCAAACAGGAGGTTGATATTGGTTGAAGGGTGATGCTGGAAAAACTTCCTCCTGTCCTCATGCTTTACCTGAAATGATTTGTTTATCATTTCAACAAGAGGATTGGTGGATGTCAGAAGCTTATTCAAGATATTGAATATCCTGAAAACTTTGAAATTAGTCAAGAACTGATTTCTCTCAGGCTTAAAAAAATAATTTTAAATGCCACAGAACCTATAGACTATTACCAGTGGTCTACCATCACAGCAGCAGTGCGATGGGTGGTCATCACACTACAGATGTCTTCTGGATTAGTCTGAACAACTGGCTGTGCATTGATGACCAGTACCAGGTGCTGAAGTCCACTGCTGACCGCACAGCCTACCTCCTTTATTACCACTAAGTGGACCTGCTGTAACCACCTCTGAGCTGTGTGTGCCCACACCCACTTGTAGAATATCAACTCCCACTGACTTCCTCTCTTTAGTGGCATTTTAGACAGAAACTCTTTCCTCCTTTGCAAAAATTGGCTAGAATGAAAAGGAGATGCCTTGGGAGTTGTGCATAACATAGATTATGTTGACTCTAAATTCACTATCAAAATCATCTTGTTGAAACAGATTGTCACTTGATTTAAGAAAAAAAACAAAAATCCATAATTCTGAAATAATGCTGATTTCTGAGCAAGCAGGGGAAACTTTCTTTGATTCCCAATATAATTGCTTTGTAGAATAAATTTTGCACCAGCAATAATTACTTGAAAATTTGTGAAAATAAATTTTATCTTTTAAAAAAAATAAAAATTTAAGCCATCACTTTCCTCCTCCACCTTTTAGTTTTTGATAAATGATAAAAATGAGCCAGTTATCAGAGAAGAAATAGTTCTTCAAAGAAAAATAAACACAAAAAATAAGATACTGATTCCTAAAAGGAAAAAGTAAATGTTAATAATTGAGTGAGGAGAAGCTTGTTATGTAGACATTATAAATATTTGGAGTTTAGGTGTTAGCCACAGAGATGGGTGATTGTAACTTTATTGCCATTTAAATATTTTAAATTGTACTCATGCTTCTGTGTACACATAGTGAGATATGGACAAAATAACAAAGATTGATCTCTCCTTAAATCTGCCCTGTTTAATTCTCCTTGCTCTTCTATAATGCTGCTTGTCTAATTGTATGTAGATTATTAATACATAGGGGTATAAAGTTGTTGTTCATCAATAATAATAAAATTGGTTAAAAAATTTACTTACCAATTAAAATCAAGAAGCACTCTTGCTAGTGCCATCAGACACTCCTTCACTAAACAAGCTTTAATAACCTCTTCTCATGACTTCTGGAGTCTCTGGACAACCAACAATGGCCATTTGTTGCCCCAACACTTCTGATGCAAAAAAAAAAATTGCCGCTTTTTCTTTGGCCTCATACTGTAAAATATTAAAACAATAAAAAATGACTAAGTACTGGACTTTCCTGGAAAAACAGGCTATCACAAACTGAACCTGTAACCTGCCCCCCGCCATACTGAACTACCCATTATGTTTTAGATTATAAAAACAGCATCTCACATGCTCAGCTCAGCTAACAAGGCCTTAAGATATGTTGGAACCAAATGTGAGCCCTCTGGTATATTCAACCTGTGGGTGGGGGTGGCTTCCCTTGTTTTCAGGCCTTTGTCAACTTCCAAGGTACCAGAGGAGGTCACCCTTTTACCTGTCCCTTAGCTATCTTTCAACCCCTTGAAATGAACTGAGTAAACAGCAATAGGTGTTCATAGTCTGTGCAAATGGCACCACTAACCAAAAAGCCCTAATAAAGGATGGAACCCGAGAAATAACACACAAGGCCAAATTTTGCCAATGTATCATGCTCTGACAGACAACTGGCATCATCTTCACAGGTATTATTATGTATTGGGCCACTACCTAAAACGAGATCTCTTACCTCATGGATACCCCAAATATAAACCAAAATCATGCCTGTTTTTGCATATGCTAAAGCCACAATGCAAGGCCTTGACAGGCCACTCTTTAGTCTCTTCAGAGTTGCAGACATTGCTGGTAATACCCGAGATACATATTTTACTTCTTAAAATACACAATTCTGAGCTCTTGGAAAAGGCACTCAACAGAAATTCCATGTCCCTTGTAGTCTCAAATAGCCATTTTAACTGAGAGTCATAATGATGTCTTCAAACAACTTTTCCAATTCCAGTCCAGTAAATAAACACTTAAAAGCTCTCTATCTTGGCCCAGGCTTTAACCTATTATAAAATTTCAATCTTACCCACAAATTATAAAGGCTAGAAGACAGATGGAGGACACATACTGTCCTGGAATTCATTAACCACAGATTGTCTGACAGTTCAAAGAGTTGCTCACCTGATACAGGACATATTTGGACCTGAACTTCCACCAAAAACAAAGAAAAACACTGTCAAATGAAGCTGTTCACCATTCCATTAACTGTAGGTTTTATTACTATGGGTTTGTAAGCTTTCATTGGTCAACAGTCTGGAGGCCCCCATCAACTCAAGTGGGTATCCACTTGAAAAGTATATCCAAGTCCCACATCCCAGATGACATTACCCTAGCCCAGAGGCTCACCTCTGGAGGTAACAATACCTCAGAAGACATGACCTCAGGCCAGGACATTGCTATTGTAGATGATTTTGCTCCTTAGGCCACAGACAACTTCACGCTGAATACTTAAATTTCTGCCACAACAATACCTATGAATTAACCACCTCTTAAGGTATGAATTAGACATAATTCATTTTATTTTTTGCTTTTTAACCTTAACTCAATGCTTAGCCTAAGATCTTAGTATATCCTTTACTCTCTGCTAAAGCATACGCCCCTGTACTTCAATGCCTAAAGGAAAATCTGGTAAAAATTACTAAAATTAATGGACATTATTGCTTTCCCCAGAAGGTACTTACTTCATATCAATCAACCCGTTGATCCTCTGGGGAGAGGACTGAGTCCCTGATGTCTTCTTCTACACTCCTCCAGCTTTCCACCACAGTTCTCACTTTGCATCTCTGACCATGACCATCACAACCACTCTTTGTCCTTGGCTAAACACAACACACCCTCATGGGTATACTATACTCTAAAGAATGGCACTTTTGCATTCTATCATGACCCAAAATCACAGGCACAGCATCTTACATATTTTTCCTTGCTGACTCCTCCACATAATTTCCCTAATGAAGCCAAACCCCAGTGTGCAGTGATTACACTGGGGATCACCATAGTTCTTTATGCACTTGGCATCTCTCTGTTTCTATCAGTCAAAATGGACAGCATTTATTCATATCTCAGTAGGATTTTTTATAGTCATAGGAGCCACCAGCAGTGTGTAGAAGGCTCTGTCGAAGATGAAATGTTTTTTAAAAAGTAGATTGGGACGGGTGGCTTAAGGGATTTTATATGCTATCTTCAGAATATAATCTGAGTGATAATATTAGCAATCCATACTTTTTTGGGTCAGGGAAATACAGTAAAATAATTTGCATTTGTAAGGAAGTCTCTCTGTAGGTAGGGTAGAGGCTGGATTTAAGGGTATAAGGCCTATTAAGAAGTATTAAAAAAGTATCAGTGAGAAATAATGAGTACTTGACACAAGACAACAGCAATAAGAATGAAAGTATCATTTTCTACTTATACTTCATAAAATAACGTTTAACAACTTACTTTATTTGGGGATAAAGCAATGTTTCTATACCATCTACAGAGCAATTATGCCCAAATGAGTTTGCCCTTATATATTACAAACACGTGGAGGAAGTCACTCCTTTCTCCTCAGAGAGATTTCAAAAGATACAGACTTCCAGTTATATAGATAAAAATAAGTCATGAGACTGTAATGTACTGCTTGGTAACTGTAGTTTATAATGCTGTACTGTGTATTTGAAAATTGCTAATAGAGTAGATCTTAAACTTTTCATCAGATTAAAGATTATAACTCTATGAACACCTTGTTGGCAGAGCCAATTGCATTTTATACCAAGAGTTTAATTCAAAGCTTCTCCAATAGTGGGGATATAGTAATTATTTTTCTTTTCTTTAAAAAAATATTTTATTGTTGTTCTATTACAGTTGTCCCAACTTTTCCCCCTTTGCCCAGCCCACTCCCTGCTTTCATAGTCAATCCCCACTCTGTTGTCCATGTCTATAGGTTATTCATACATGTTCCTTGACTATCTCCTTCCCCTTCTTTCCATCATTATCCCTCTCCTGTCTCCCCTCTGGCTACTGTCAGTCTGTTGCTTATTTCCATGCCTCTGGTTCTATTTTGATTGTTAGTTTGTTTTGTTCATTAGATTCCTTTTATAGGTGACATCATATGATTTTTGTCTTTCACCACCTGGCTTATTTCACTGAGCATAATATTCTCCAATTCCATCCATGCTGTTGTGAAAGGTAGGAGTTCCTTCTTTCCTTCTGATGCATAGTATTTCATTGTGAAAATATACAGTTTTTTGATCCACTCATTTACTGATGGGCACTTAGGCTGTTTCCAGCACTTGGTTATTGTATATAGCACTGCTATGAACATAGGGGCACATAAATTCTTTTGAATTGGTGATTTGAGATTGTTAGGGTATAATCACAGCAGTGGAATTGCTGGGTCAAAAGGCAGTTCTATTTTTAGTTTTTTGAAAAAATCCCAATTTTCCACAGTGGCTATACCAGTCTGCATTCCCACCAGCAGTGAAACCAGGGTTCCCTTTTCTCCACATCCTCACCAGCACTTTCTGTTTGCTGATTTGTTAACAATGGCCATTCTGATCAATATGAGGTAGTATCTCATTGTGGTTGTAATTTGCATCTCTATGATGGCTAGTGATATTGAGCATCTTTTTCTATGTCTATGGGCCCTCTGTATAGATCAATGGAACAGAATAGAGAGCCCAGAAATAAACCCATGTCTCTATGGTCAATTAATATTTGACAAAGGGGACAGGAGCATAAAGTGGAGTAAAATAGTCTCTTCAATACATAGTGTTGGGAGAACTGGACAGGGACATGCATAAAACAAACAAACAAACAAACAAAAAACTAGACCACCAACTTACACCATACACCAGAATAAACTCAAGGCAGATAAAAGACTTAAATATAAGCTGTTATACCATAAAAGCCTTAGAGGAAAACATAGGCAGTAAAATTGCAGATATCCCATGCAGCAGTATTTTCGCTGATTATCTTCTAGAGCAAGGGAGACAAAGGAAAAAATAAACAAATGGGACTAATTTTTCTTAATAAATGATTAAAAATCATAAACTCTAATGGCTATAGATAGTTTATAATTAGAATAACTATATGCTACAGATCTTTTGGTAGAGTTTTAAGTGAAGCAGCTGAAATTCAAAAGAATCTTTGCAATTTTGCTCAGGATCCCTGCATATCTGGGTGTTTCATCTGAGTTTTATTCTTTGCCAATTATACTCTGAACACAGAGCCTAATGAGTTAACAAATTGATTGATTTAATGATTCCATATATAGAAATAAGAGGCAGCAAGGAGAAAGAACTGTTAAGCATTTTCTGCTTTTAACCTAAAGCCCATAATCCAAAACCATCAGAGTAAAAATAATTCTCCTCCCTCCATTGTGGACAGAGGACCCACAGGTATAGTCAAAAATAAACAAAATGTATAAATGAATTAATGTGCTACAAGCATTTGCTCTATACTAAGTGAACAAATAAATGTTCTAATTACCAGAACTACCCACTTAGCCCAAAGCCAATGATGATAAGTTGAATTTAGAATTGGTAAATCTCAAAGAAAAACATGCAACTACCTAGAGATGTGTTGGGCACTCATTGTTGTATTGTTGGTTGTTTTTGTTATTTTTTAAGACCTGGAAACTATAAAAATGATTGATACTAGACAAAGTAATAGTACATCATAAGTACTATGTTTTCCTTTTTCCTTGAACCTTATTTCAACAATTCTTTTGGTTGAAGTCAACTGAAGATAAGTAAGAAAATGAATGCCTATACTTTGGTCCTGAATAGTCTTACTGTTCTTGAAAGCATAAAAAATATAGTCATTTGTAATACCATTCATAGGCAACTCTAAATTGAAAACAGAAAAACATATATATTTTTTCAGAAAAACATATTTTGATTGGTATATATGCTGAAGGTTCATGTTTGGGGCTATGTAAAAGAAAAAGTTATATGAAGAGGAGATGATAATGAGAGTTCAGGAGCTATTCACCAATGATATTTAAGTAATACCAAAGTTATTTCTGCAAAAACAGGATAAGGATGAAGTATTTTATGTCTGCAAAATAGACTAAAAAGCAACATGTAAAGTCTAATTTCTGTATTTCCAGAACGAAGTGCAAGAATTAATTGACTCAAGAGTTCATTTTTCTGAATACTGACTTTTCATTTTTTATTTCTCTAGCTGACGGATTTCACATTTTTACTCTACTGGTATACTAATAAAGAATATACTTTGTTGCCTCACTTTCATGGTCTTTTCACTGACATGTTGATGTAAATTTTCATTTTTCTTTTTTATTATGCAACCTTAACACACCTTTGGTTCTTTTTCTTGAGTTCAAGCTGTCAAGAAAGACCAACTGTCTGAATGTACATTCTCAGAAAAATCTTTGTCAATAGAGGTTATAAGGGTAAATTTAACCATAATGGTATAATTGAAGGGGTCAGAGAATGAAGCTGACTTATGTAAAAAAATGAGAGGACCTCAGATAAAAAATGATAAAAAGGGAGAGAGGTAAAGGGACAAAGAAGGAAGGAAGGAAGACAGAACAAAAGAAAAAAGAAAGAAAGAAAAAAAGAAAGAAGGAAGGAAAGAAAGAAAGAAAAAGAAAAGAAAAAAAGCAGAAGGGAGGGAGGAAAAAGAAGGGAAGGAGGAAAGTCGAAAGGAGAACTGTTAAAACTGTCAGAAGGAAAAAAGAGAAGGCACTGAGTATAAAATTGCAGGGTTTTGTCTGCCCTCAAATTGAGTATTTAGTAGTCAATAAGGAAGATTTCTCTACAGGAGGCAAATTGCTTGTGGATTCTGAAAATCACACAGTACTTATAAAACACTGACTATATCCCTGGTTACAAGTACTTAAGTATGCAATTTGGTAATTCTTAGGAAAAATTTTGCATTACATAAATTTGTATTTTAGAGCCTTCTTGAATACTGGATGCAGGCTGAATAGCCCTGTGGGAGGTGACAGGCTTTTATGTCAATCATTATACAAATTGGCCTTTGGCTTGGCCCCAGGTTTAAAACATTTTCAAGTCTGTAAAAAACGACCATAGTTGGAGAAGTAATATTTTGCCTAAATAAATGCTCTTCTCTCAAATCAATCTGCATTCCCATTAATGACATGCTTTATATGAAAGTCGAAGGAGGCAAAGTGGGTAAGTGGTGATTTATATGACAGATTTTCTGCATATTTCTTCTACTATCAAAGTTCAGAGAAACCCTAATCCTATTAAGGTGGGTGGGGAAAAGGACAGAGGGGAGCAAAATTGGGATGGATGTAATACAACAACAATAAAGTTAAGTTAAAAACAACCTTCAGAACGCAGAGACAAATTCTTTCTTAACTGTTCCTCAGTCTGGAAAAGTAGGTACTTGTTTTTTCTGAAACAAATTAAGAAAAAGAAAGTTCCATGTGTTAAAACATGTAGGCAGATGATGTTTATTTTTTTTAATATTCTTTTCATAGCATAATTTCACATATATTTATTTTCACTTTGATTGATTATTTTACAAAGGTACAAGGGATTTCAGAAACAGCATTAAAACAACCAAACTGTTTCAAGTACAGTTAAAAAAAAAAAGAACTTGCAACTTCTCTAAGAATCAACATTGGATTAGCGATAGATTACTGATAGACTAGATTTCAGGTTCTATCGCTCCTAGGCCATTATATTACACAAAGGAAAGGAGACCTTCAACTGCTCTCATTCAGACAGCAAACATTTTTTTCCTTTCTATTAACTGTTTCCTTATTTTAGTACAAGGTCTGTCCTGAAAGTCTTGAGCCAATGTCAATATAATTAAAACAGTTTGCCTACCTGATGCTTTCAAGACAGATCTTGTAAATCACCCTCACCACCTCCTTAGATCCTGTCATGTCCTAAGTCAAACTTTACCTCTTTTGTGAAATCTGATTAACTATTTTCTTCAGCCCACACTGATCAGTAGATTGACACCATTGGCTTTCGGCACATTCAAGTTTTAATTTTTTTTCAATTTTATGGTTGTTGCATTACATCCATCCCCTTTTTGCTCCCCTCTGCCCCCTACGCACCCACCCATTCCCCCCAAAGTCAATCCCACCTGTTGACCATGTCCATGGTTCCTTTATACTAGGTTATTGTCTAAGCTGCTCCCCTTCCTTGCCTCTGCCTCCCCATTCCTCCCAACCACTTTCCCCCTGACCACTGAAGGCCTATTCACTGTATTCATATATTTGGTTCTGTTTTGCTTGTTGTTAGTTTTGTTCATTATTGTTCTGTAATGGGTGAGATGATATGGTATTTGTCCTTCACTGACTGGCTTATTTCACTAAGCATACTACTCTCCAGTTCCATACATGTTGTTGCAAAGGGTACAAGTTATTTCTTTCTTTCTGCTATATAGAATTCCATTGTGTAATTGTACCAAAGTTTTTTGATCCAATCATCCACTGATGGGCACTTAGGCTGTTTCTAACACTTGGCTATTGTAAATAGTGCTGCTATGAACATAGGTGTACATAGTTTCTTTTTTTTTTTTTCTTTTAATTTTATTGTTGTTGTATTACATCCATCCCTTTTTTCCTCCCCTCTGTCCCCCTCCCCACCCACCCTTTCCCCCCAAAGTCAATCCCACCTGTTGTCCATGTCCATGGTTCCTTTATACTAGGCTCTTGTCTAAGCTGCTCCCCTTCTTTGCCTC
>PVIW01012788.1:0-30386 GCA_004026585.1 Noctilio leporinus
AAGCTGCAAGAACTAGAGGAGCAACAACAAACAAAGCCCAGAGCAAGTAGAAGGAAGGAAATCATCAAGATCAGAGCAGAACTAAATAACTCAGAGATTCAAACTACAATTTGAAGAATCAACAGGTCCAGGAGCTGGTTCTTTGAAAAAATAAACAAAATTGACAAGCCCTTATCCAGACTCATCAAGAAAAAGAGAGGACCCAAATAAACAGAATCAGAACTGACAGAGGAGAAATCACAACTGATACCTCAGAAATACAAAAGATTGTAAGAAATTAGTACAAACAACTATATGACAAAAATATGACAACCTGGATGAAATGGACACATTTCTGGAAATGTATAATATACCAAAACTGATCCTAGAAGAAGCAGAAAGTCTGAATAGGCCAAAAACAACTAATGAAATTAAAGAAGTAATCCAAAATCTCTCAAACCACAAAAGCCCTGGACCAGATGGCTACACAGGTGAATTTTACCAAACATTTAGAGAAGAACTAACTCCTATCCTTCTCAACCTATACCAAAAAATTTAGGAAGAGGGCAGACTCCCAAACTCTTTCTATAAAGCCAACATTATTCTAATCCCAAAACCAGGGCAAGACACAACTAAGAAAGAAAACTATGGGCCAATATCTCTGATGAACATAGATGCTAAAATTCTCAACAAAGTATTGGCCAATGGGATTCAGCAGTATATTACAAAGATCATACACCATGATCAAGTGGACTTCATCCCAGGGATGCAAGGATGGTACAACATTTGTAAATCAATAAATGTAATACACCACATCAATAAATTGAAAGATAAAAACCATATGATTAGATCAATAGATGCTGAAAAAGCATTTGATAAAGTACAGCAACCACTTATGATAAAATCCCTCAGCAAAATGGGAATAGAGGGAGCATACCTCAACATCATAAAGGCCATCTATGAGAACCCTGAAGCCAACATCATACTTAACGGACAAATACTGAAAGCTTTCCCCCTAAGATCAGGAACGAGACAAGGCTGTCCACTTTCTCCACCTCTATTCAACATTGTCTTGGAAATTCTAGCTATAGCCATCAGAGAAGAAAAAAGAATTAAATGTATCCAAATTGGAAAGGAGGAAGTCAAACTGTCATTATTTGCAGATGATATGATAGTGTACATGCAAAACCCGATGGGATCCAACAAAAACTTACTCAACCTAATAAGCATATTTAGCAAAATAGGTATAAAGTGAATAGCCAGAAATCAAAAGCATTTTTGTATACCAATAATGAAACAACAGGAATAGAAGTGAAAAAGCAAATCCCATTTACCATAGCAACAAGAAAAGTAAAGTACCTAGGAATAAATTTAACTAAGAAGGTAAAAGACCTGTACTTAGAAAACTACAGAACAATGAGGAAAGAAATCAAGGAAGATACAAATAAATGGAAGCATATACCATGTTCATGGATGGGAAGAATTAACATCATTAAAATGTCCATACTACCCAAAGCAATCTACATATTCAATGCAATCCCAATTAAAATGCCAATGACTGACTTCACAGAAATAGAAAAAATACTTCAAAAACTTATATGGAGTCAAAAATGCCCATGAATAGCCACCACAATCTTGAGGAAGAAGAACAAGGTAGGAGGAATCACAATACCAGACTTCAAACAATACTACAAGGCTACTGTCAACAAACAACAAGTGTTGGCGAGGATACGGGGCAAAGGCAACCCTCATACACTGTTGGTGGGGATGTAGGCTGGTGCAGCCACTGTGGAAAACAGTATGGGGTTTCCTTAAGAAACTAAAAATGGAACTGCCCTTTGATCCATCAATTCCACTACTTGGACTATACCCAAAGAATCCTGAAACACCAATTCATAAGAACCTATGTACACCTATGTTCATAGCAGCACTATTTACATAGCCAGTACAGCATGGTACTGGCATAAGAATATACATATAGGTCAATTGAACAGAATAGAGAGCCCAGAAATTAACCCAGGACTCTATGGTCAACTAGTATTTGACAAAGTGGGAAGGAACATCAAATGGAGTAAAACAGTCTCTTCAACAAATGGTGTTGGGAGAACTGGACAGCAACATGCTAAAAGAGAAACCTAGACCACCAACTTTCACCATATACCAAAATAAACTCAAGATGGATAAAGGATTTAAACATAAGTAGTGCCACCATAAAGGTCCTGGAGAAAAATATAGGCAGGAAACTTTTGGATATCCTACGCAAAAATATATTTATTGATACTTCACCAAGGGCAAAGGAAATAAAAGAACGAATCAACAAATGGGACTGTATCAAATTGAAATTTTTCTGTTCAGCTCAAGAAAATATCAGCAAAATTCAAAGGGAACCAACTGTATGGGAAAACATAATTGCCAATGATACCTCAGACAAGGGTCTGATCTCCAAAATATATTAAGAACTAAGGGGACTCAACACCAGGGAGACAGACAGCCCAATTAAAAAATGGGCAAAGGACCTGAACAGACAACTCACTGAGGAAGATATACAAAGGGCCCACAGGCATATGAAAGAATGCTCAACATCACTAGTCATCAGAGAGATGCAAATTAAAACCACAATAAGATACCACCTCGCACCTGTCAGAATGGCAGTCATCAGCAAATCAACAAACAACAAGTGTTGGCGAGGACGCGGGGCAAAGGGAAACCTCATACACTGTTGTTGGTAATGTAGGCTGGTGTAGCCACTGTGGAAAACAGTATGGGATTTCCTTAAAAAACTAAAAATGGAACTGCCTTTTGATCCAGCAATTCCACTACTTGGACTATACCCAAAGAATCCTGAAACACCAATTCAGAAGAACCTATGTACACCTATGTTCATAGCAGCACTATTTACAATAGCCAAGTGCTGGAAACAGCCTAAGTGCCCATCAGTGGATGATTGGATCAAAAAAGTTTGGTACATTTACACAATGGAATTCTATATAGCAGAAAGAAAGAAGGAACTGGTACCCTTTGCAACAACATGGATGGAACTGGAGAGTATTATACTTAGTGAAATAAGCCAGTCAATGAACGACAAATATCATATGATCTCACCCATTATGGGACAATAATGAGCAAAACTAACAACAAGCAAAACAGAACCAAATATGTGAATACGATGAATAGGCCTTCAGTGGTCAGGGGGAAAAGGGCTGGGGGGCGGGGAGTGGAGGCAGAGGCAAGAAAGTAAAGAGGCTTAGACAAGAACCTAGTTCTTGTACTAGTATAAAGGAACCATGGACATGGACAACAGGTGGGATTGACTTTGGGGGGAATGGGTGGGTAGGGAGGGTGACAGAGGGGACCAAAAATGGGATGGATGTCATACAACTACAATAAAATTAAGAAAAAAAGAAATGGAAACATACCTTTTCGAAAAAAAAAAATAAAATCTTTTTTAAAATAAATAAATAATAAAATAAAAGTTACAAAGCACTTTTTGTACTCATAGCAAGCAAATTAGTGTGAGAGAAGGCATGTTTATGAAAGACCACTCTGGACAGACCAGAAAATGGAACCAAAGTGTGTTTGGTTCACAAGCACACAGCTAGTAAGGGAGGAGCCACGCAACCTGAATCCAGCTGAAGTCAGCCTCCAAGGAATGCCACTTGTGCAGTTACTGGGGCCCCAGGCCAAAAGCGACTCACATTTGCTTCAGTGCTCTGCTGTCCCCATTTTAAGATTTTTAATTTTTGTAGAGAGGGTACTGTATTTCATTTTGTAGAGCCCCGCAAACTGTATAGCTGAACCTGCCCAACTCCATGCTTTTTCTTCTTATAATTAAAGTAGTAAATCAAAACTTACTGAAACAAGAGCTCTCAAACATCTTTTGTTTGACAGAGAATTGATGATTTAGGTTTGTTTAAAGACAATAGCCAGATTATTGAAAACCCTAACACCCAATAAATTAAGTACTAGCTGCTTCACCTGGTATAGCCCCAGCTTCGGGGCATGTGCACATAGGTACCTGATGACCAGTTTTGGTAACACTCACTGGTGCTTAAAATACAGAGGAAATAGCTACTTTGGTACTTAAATCAAGACAAATAACTTGTAAAACAATCAAACATAATACAAAAATGTGCTTTTGGAAAAATAAAAAATGTTTACTTTCCTGGAATTTTATTATACTGAATATTAATTCAATATGTAGACAGTGTGTTTGTGTTATTAAGATTTAGTCAGCAATCCCCTAGCGAGCTGGGAGCATTCTTGCTGCTTTCAAAGATATCTGATAGAACAGAAAAACCTACAGAAATGCTGTTGGTCTAGGATCACAAAAAGCTTCTGCTTAAGATGCATCTTTAATTTTTCTCCCAAAATGTATGTAAGTTGCTAGCATTTGAAAATTCACAGAGTAATTCATTTAAAGGATGTTAGATTGCAAAAGAAAAAAAAAAGAGAGAGAGAGAGAGAGAGAGAGAGAGAGAGAGAAAACTATCAAAGATAGCTAAAGATAAAGCCCAATCAATATATATTTGCTTATTCTTAAGGCATTTTATATGGAACCTCTTCTGTTATGGGCTCCTGACTAAATCCTAGGATTCATAAGAGGAATGATATAAATATAAAATATTTTTGAGAAAATATAATTATGTGGGTCCTAATGATTTACAGCATATATAAAATATCTTTTATTTTCTTTCCTATCCTAAACAATATGCTCAAATATACTGTAAAATTTTTTGAAGAGGAATGCTTCCTAACATTCCTTATTTGGAATGGCACATTGGCCAGTTTAACCAGTTTCTCAAATACATCAATTAGAGAAGATCTTTAAGATATCCCATTTGATATTATTCACTTTGGGGATTAACAGAGAATAAATCTTGATATAAATTCCTCTGTAGGTTTTATTATATTGACATTTTAGTGGATAGATAATATATAGAACTCCTGGGTATATTATTATCAAGGATGTTATTGATCTTATCAGCAGCATTATCCTGCAATTTTCCTTCATAACTATTTATGCAATTCTCCATGATTTGTAATTCAGTGTAAACATTTTCTGTGGCAGCTCTAATTTTTTTTTTTTTTTGCCATTGGGTACCTAGGCTATGCACTGGAACAAGTCTTTATTTTGAGCTCAAAGACTTGAGTTTAATGTTAGAATAATGGAGAGGAGATCAAAGAAGTTTTAGAATTGGAATTAATTGTTAGGGATGAGAAGGAAACATTAGTCTTTTATTTTATTAGTTTTGTGAGGTGGATCAGAGATAAGCAGTAGCAAAGTAGGAGAACACAGATAAAATCAGAGGCATTTCCAGAAGACTAGCGAGAGGAAATTAGCAGGAACCTGATGCCTGAACAAAGTTGCCTCTACTTTTCCTTGATCTTGGTCCCTGCTGGCTCCTTTGGGAGCTGCTTCTGAGTATTTTGCAGGCATGAGCATAGTGACAGTGGCCTGGAGCTAGGTAGGGGGGTAGGGCCGGCTTTTCCTAATTAGTTGAAGTATGAAGACACAGAGGTGATTACACAAAACACACAAGTTTATTGGTTCTCCTTCCACAGATGTGAATAGATACTGAAGCCCCCCCAGGGTCCAAGTGCATCAGAAAGAGGAAAGTGTGCTTACAACCCTAAGCCTTCTTAAGGAAGCTCTGGGCAATTGGAAATGGACATTCTGAGGGGGCCTGTTTGACAAAGGAAAATAAAAATTCCAGAGCTATAGCTCATAATTTTGCTGGAACTTAAGTCTCCAAACTCACAGAATCATGAGTCAGTATCTTTAATGTAGAAGTGGCATGCAGTTCTGCCACTGCCTACCACCAGTGACCATGTTTGCATGTAGACTGACATTATCCATTCATTTATGAGAAGAGACCTCAGCCAGGGCTCTTTGGTTTTTGTTTAAAGACAATGCCTGGCTTAATATTTTGTGCTTCAGTGGAGAGTCTTTTTGGCAATGTTATCTTCCTTCCCCTCCACATTCCTACTAGAACAGAGATGCAAGACTCCCTTAGAGTTTGCTTTCTTAATCTAGGAAATACATGGAGCCTCCTGTCTTGTAATACACAAGCGGTCTCATTCACAAAGTCTTGTCCTGGAAAATGCTTCATTCATTCCTGCAGAAGACACGCAGTTTTGAGAGCGAGGACATTTACAACAGCAGGGCCTGGAAGACAATAGTGGAGTGTTTGGCAGCAGCTTCCAGGCTGCTTTAGCAACATGCACCATTGCCAAGGAGAGGTTTAGCAACATGTACCATTGCTGCCTTTCTTTTTACTCAGCTCTCTGGAGCAAAAAAGTCTCTTTGCCTACAACATAAATGTCAAATCCTCAAGACCTGAGCAAGGAAGTGGTGCTCTTCACCACAGATTGGCATGAAGTTATGGCCTCCAAGACAGCAGCGCATTGTATACAAAAGCGTTTGCTGTTGAAGGAGAAAACGAGACTTGTGGATTTTGTTACTTGGTACTGGGCTGGATTTCTCTCCCACTGGACATGACACAGGATGCCCACACACACACTCCCATGCTAGGCTGGGAGTCAGGCTGGCCTTCTGCTCTGCCACAGGCAACTTAGATCTTTCCACCATTACCCACAGTAGTAATTGCAAAGTAATCAATGTGACAAAATTCAGATTAACAGGACATCTAGTGTGACTCCTTTTGCGGAGAATGCTCTCTGGAATCCCAAGCATAATAGGTCTGTGTTTATTTCTCCACCAGCAGCATAATGTGGCTGATTTATAAGAGTTTAACTCAAGTGTTAATCTGACAGTGACGAAGAGCTCCTCACTGGCACAGTCACTTACACTATCATATTAGTTGCCTCCTCTATTAAAGCAGTGTGGTCGATAATTGCAATGCTTTTATGTCTAGTGGCTCTGACAAGCCTCTCTTCAAGTCACATATGGGCGGTCTAGCTCTCTGCTCAGCCCAACAGTGGCAAATAATTTAAACTGAGAAAGTATTGTTCTCCACGTATTGTGGAGCAAGGGCAGTTCAAGGAAAGTGAAACTGCACGGCTACCTGCTGGTGTGTAGTAAAATAAGATGGACATGATACCGGGCTGGGAGGACAATTAAATCTATTTTGCACCAATGTGTTGCTGGACAGATGAGTTTCCACATGGCAGAGCTTTATGATCTTTAAGGTAGAATGAACTAATAGATTGGTGTGGAACACACTGGAGTTACCAAGGATGAGAAAGCAGGCAGTAGTACATTTGAACTACAGGTTTCTCATATGCTCCGTGTCATGCTGAGTTTTTATAGCTCCTGGCTTTCAAAAAGCCTGTTTCAAAGAGGTTTGCGCTAGACCGGGCAAGCAGTTTTGCTCTGCAGATATTGTCGCTACCGATTTAGTGGAATGCAATTAGGAAACCTAAATTAAGTGGTAATGGAGAACCAGCTCTTGAAACGGGGGTTTCCACGGCAACCACTGCTTACAATACAGCCTTCAGTTAGTTTTCCCACTTTATCTGCAAAATGCACAATTGAGCTTTAAAACAGCTCAGCACTGAAAAACGCACTGTAAACAACTGTTTGCGATGAGTTTTACACTGTTTTTAAATACAACAAACTATCACAGAAAATTTACTTGTCCACACTAAAAAAGTAAAATCTCAGTTGCCAATCAGTGAGTGGTTTTTAAATTTATTATTCCTTCCCTTTTTAGGTGTTTATTTTTAAGGGAATATGTCACAAGTCCTTAGATATCTTAACTATGTGGTTATTTTGGTTCCATTTTCAGCTCCCATGATGAAATGCATGCATGTTCCACTAGTCCCTTGCTCAAATGCAGTTTCATTCAGCAAACATGAAGTTAGTTGTCTTAACTAAACACAGTATGCTCTTTTTTAAGACTCTTTTTTATATTTTGATAACACTTTATAGTTTTTTATAAATCTTCTTTGTATTATGTTGTTGATTTGCAAAATTTTCATATTTACTAATTTGTATTTATTCTTTTCCCAGATTACTACTATTTTGGACTCTCTTAAAGCTCACATTCCATTTGTCTATCCATTCAATCATTAACCAGCTAGGAACTTCTGTGCCAACATAGACAACATAGACAAGACATAGTTTAAAGACAATATCAAACCAGGTGTAGTTTTGAACATATACTTGTTGAAAATAACCATAGAGAATTTGTACTGTTGTAAAATCCATTCTCTCTCATAGTTAAGAAAGCCACATTTTATTATTACAGATTTTTCACTTTTGTTTAGGTTCATCAGGAATACATACATGTATGTATACATTTACTGTATGTGTGTATGCATTTTCTAGTGGAAAAAATCAAATTGGGTTCTGCAAAGAAAAAAAGATGATGGAATCAAATTTGGGATCTTGTAGCTATGACACTGTTTAATTGCCAGTCCTAATAGGATGAGCAGTAGAACATGTCTGGACATACTCAGGCAGCCAGTGAAAACTGGCGACCTCTTGGCAGCACAAAATATCACCCAGCAATTCATGATCTTTCAAAGTTGTCGTATCATATGTGTGCTGTTGTCACTGTGGAGAAAGGGGCAAAAAGCATGTGTATATCATTACAGTACCTCTTATTTATGTGGCTTTTGAGGAGAAAACTAGATTCTGATGTCGCTGGTCATATCTGAACCTTCGTTGGATATGCTCGCTGTAGACTTGGTGTGCCAGGTGGACAGCATGCCCTTCCTGGTGAGCCTGAACCTTCAGTAGCATGACCTGGCTATTTCAGTTCTGATTTGATGGAATGGCTTCAGTTTTAATACAGATTTAGGTGGTGCCATTGCTTTATTTAAAAAAAAAACTAAACACCATTTTTTCCTCACTACTCATTGATACTGTCCAAGTGACTTCAATGATTTTTACATTTGTGAAATATAAATATTGAAAAAACAAAGGATCACATAAAAATTGGCTGATATTTTAATAAAGCTCATGGTATTTTAAAAATGGTATTTGTTGCATCTTCACATTATTGTAAGTGCAACCAAAGCTTTATTGTTACTATGAAAATAATTAAATTATTAAATCTTAAAGAATTTAAACTTGGAGAAATTGTATGCATCCTTTTGTTCAGTAACTGATAAACAGGAGAGATATTATTCAATTGAATCCTAACTACTAATGAGACATACTATTTTTGCCATGCTTTAAAATAAAATGTTAATCCATGGAAGTCTAAATTTAAATCTTCTATAGGAAGAAGCCTAAAGGAGTGATATTCTTACTATTTCTGATATGCACCTATAATGTTCATATTACTGTGTATGTATTCCATTCCACTTGACCAAACTTTGGGGCAAAGAGAAAATTCTAGAGGATCTTAGCATATTCCAAAACTACATTTTTGAAAGCTACATTAATTTGCCCTCTCCCCAGAGCAGGTTTTAATTCAGGCCAAAGATAGCAGGGATGCTGCCTCACAGAGCCTGTGCAGGATCAGGGGTAGGTCTCATGGTATTTTGCTATAGACCTTTCCTCCTACTTACACAAAAACTCCACACACCAGTCAATTTCTGCCCTCAGCAAACCATGGCTTGAAAGAAAGAAATGCATCACTGCTGGATTCTTATAAAGTTACAATGCTCTCCTTAACTCTTATACTTTCCTTCCTATTCTACATACACTTTAAGTTTAGGTACTTTCTATATAATAGAGAAGTCATGTTCTGTATAGAACTAAAAGGAATTTAACTTGGTGTATAGGGTGGGAGTATTCTGCCTTATAGTACATCTTAATAACTCCAAGTCAACTTCAATATTTCCATGGATAATGGAAATCCATCTCCACTCATCTACTTTAAGGCACATTTTTATCTCAATTGGTATTTTAATTACAGCAGTGGCTACTCCATGTTCTGTGCCAAGGACAGCACATGTGGACTTGTGCTGAGACAGTGCCACAGGATCTTTGTGCTCCAGTTCACTTTTGAGGACTGACTGCATGTTTCATGTTTTAACATGCATAATATGAGTGCTGAAATTCTTTCTGAGGGAAACTATGGTTAAATTATTATGTCAAATTATTATTTTTCATCCTGTCTGCAGTGGGCGGGGGGGGAGGCTGGAGGTGGATATGAGTGTATTTTCTTAAGTAATGTTAGTTTTAAACAGTTAAGGAGCCAAAAACTGGATTAAAATGCTGTCTTCTGTGAACTTTTGAAATTGAAATAAATATGGTCAGTAAAAGAAGATGATCGCTGTTTTGATCACAGGGAAATGATTCTGTAGTTCTTGTCTTTCAGGTGAAATAAATATCTTTAAAGTAAGTACAATAAATATGTTTCTAAGCATGGTGTATTGTAATTGTAATCAGCTCTTTCTTCTTTGTGAGGTGGCATGCATCAGATTACATTTAATTAGTCCCAAGCAGTTTGCTGGTCTCCTATTTTTGTGAAGCTTCACAATAAATCTTTACAACAAAATGGCTCTTATTTGCTTATATTGAGGACTTTATGAGCACCTTGCTTCCTTATTTGAGGGGAAAATTTCAAGATGAGCATCATTATAGTTTTGCCTTTTATCACAATAGTCTATGCTTACTGAACAATCAAAGCTCACTGGCTGGCTGACATTCCATAATAAAGTCTTGCATTTAGAGACTTTTCCTTGACTGAGTAGCTGACAGTGTCATAGAAATTGATTATTTGTGATGTTCTTACCATTGCTCAAAATAGCTAATTACTTTTCCTCCACAGACTTAGATTTGGCTTGCTGGATACAAGGTGACTAATGGAGGAAACCCCTTAACTGGACATAGTGAACACAAGGTGGTATTGACTGCAAATGTGATCTGAATGAATTTTGTCACATTTGATCTCAATGAAATTTAAGATCTCAGAAACAGAGATGCAAGTGAAATTTTTGTATGTTTGTTTGTTTTGTGCATAGGATCTTATATGCCTAGTATGCAGGTTAACACAAAAATGAACAAATTAAAATAAAAAACAGAATGGTAGAGCAAAAGACTAATCCTTTGAAGATAATATCATCTCAGACCAATAATCTTATAGTAGCTACACTCAGTGATATGCATGCAATTATCAAATTTAACAGTTCTGGATATTACTTGGTCTCCTGACCAAATATATCAATTCATAATTAAATACTGTTTGAATATACTTCAGTATCTTCAGACAAGCCTTGTACTTAGAGCAGCACATGTTAAAATAAAATTGGACACACCAATATTCTAAATTGATGGCCAGATATTTGGGGGATTTGGAAGTCATAATGCTGACCTTGATTTATTACTTTCTAACAACTTTGAATTGAGTCAAATAAATTGTGTCCTTGTCCTAACTAAAAAATAGCTCCATTGATCTCACAACCTGAATATACCTATCTTTGGTAAGCTCAGGTGAAAATTTGGTCTTGCTAAAACTCAATAGACAAATTCCTTAGATGTGCTTTCCTAAAACACCATGTCAGGTGAAGTCAGCTTTGTCCTCTTAAAAATGGCAAATCAGCACCTACTCCATGCCCTGCTCATTTCACTGTATATATTATATGCACACACCACTTCTCCAGGGCACAGTCATTCCTAAAACTACACTTTCTTTGCTTATGGTCAGCACTTAACAAGTGTTCTCTGATATAGTTTGCTATCTCATTATTATTTGCTAAACTAACTGTTTCCTGAACATGCTCTAAGCATCTTGAGAACAGGAATTTTGTCTCATTTATCATTAAAACCTAAAAGATCACCTAATGTAACGGTTCTGGGGGAAACTTTGAGGAGCATATGCATGCATGGAGGGGATGAAAAGCATGCTGACTTACTTGCTAGTCCAGTCCTTACCAGGGACAGAATGGGGGCTATTTTTAATTATTCTAGAGCATTGCATCAAGAAGTTGAGACTGAATCATTTTAAGAGCCAAATATTATTTTGGGGCAGCCCCATGGGAAGGAATATCATTTGTTAAAAGTACAACTTAGGCTTTGGAAGCAAAAAGGCAAGTTGAAGTCCTCTCTTTGGCCCATTCTAATTTTAGTATCCAGAGAAGGTTACACTCTCAAATCCTCTGTTCTCCCCTCTTCAGCAAAAAATATAAAATTCTCCTTAAGGTTGACTGTGAAGATTAAATAAGATTGAACATGGACAATGCTTAGAAGATTGGAAATTCTACAGATGGTTTAATTTTTTTTCCTTTCCTGATTTTCAGTCTTTGTAATCTCTGATCCCTGGAGTTCACTAAAAACAGGGTTATTATTATTTTTTTCTGTGTCACACATTATTGAAAGCAATTTGTTTTTCTTTGTTTGTTTGTTTTTCTTTTATTTTTAATTTAATTCTATTGTTGTTGTATTACATCCATTGCCTTTTTCCTACTCTCTGTCCCTGTCCCCACCCACGCAATCCACCCCACTGAAGTCAATCCCAATTCCTCTCCATGTCCATGGTTCTTCCATGATAGTTCCTTAACTACACTGCTCCCCTTTTTTGCCAACTACTCCACCCTTCATCTGCACCCTCCAATCTGCCCACTGAGGGTGTATTCATTGTACTCATGTATCTGGTTCTGTTTTGCTTGTTTGTTTGTTTTGTTCATGAGTGTCCTGTAATGGGTGACATCATATGGTATTTGTCTTTCACTGAATAACTTATTTCATTAAACATAATATTTTCTTTCCAGTTCCATCCATGTTGTTGCAAAGGGTAGGAGTTCCTTATTTCTTTCTGTTGTGTACTATTCCATTGTGGAAATGTACCAAAGTTTTTTGATCCAATCATCCACTAATGGGAACTTAAGCTACTTTCAGCACTTGGCTACTGTAAATAGCGCTGCTATGAACATTGGGGTACATAGGTGCTTATGAATTAGTGTTTCAGGGTTCTTTGGGTATAGTCCTAGTAGTGGAATGGTGGAATCAAAAAATAGTTCCATTTTTAGTATTTTAAGGAAACTCCATACTGTTTTCCATAGTGGCTACACCAGCCTGCATTCCCACCAGCAGTGCACCAGGGTCCCCTTTTCCCCACATCCTCTCCAACACTTATTGTTTGTTGATTTCTTGATGACTGCCATTCTGACAGGTGTGAGGTGGTATCCTATTGTGGTTTTAATTTTCATCTCTCTGGTGGCAAGTGATGTTGAGCATTGTTTCATATGCCTCTGGGCACTTTCTATGTCTTCCTCAGTGAATTATCTGTTCAGGTCCTTTGCCCATTTTTCAATTGGGCTGTCTGTCTCCCTGGTGTTGAGTCGCATTAGTTCTTCATATATTTTGGAGCTCAGACCCTTGTCTGAGGTATCATTGGCAATTATGTTTTCCCATACAGTTGGTTCTCTTTGAATTTTGCTGATATTTTCTTTAGCTGAACAGAAACTTTTCAATTTGATACAGTCCCATTTGTTGATTTGTTCTTTAATTTCCTTTGCCCTTGGTGAAGTATCAGTAAACATATTTTTGCGTAGGATATCCGAAAGTTTACTACCTATATTTTTCTCCAGGACACTGCTTATGTTTAAATCCTTTATCCATCTTGAGTTTATTTTGGTGTATGGTGAAAGTTGGTGGTCTAGTTTTCTCTTTTAGCATGTTGCTGTCCAGTTCTCTCAACACCATTTGTTAAAGAGACTATTTTTACTCCATTTGATGTTCCTTCCCCCTTTGTCAAATATTAGTTGACCATAGTGTCCTGGGTTAATTTCCGGGCTCTCTATTCTGTTCCATTGATTTATATGTCTATTCTTATGCCAGTACCAGGCTGTTTTGTTGACAGTAGCCTTGTAGTATTGTTTGAAGTGCGGCATTGTGATTCCTCCTACCTTGTTCTTCTTTCTCAAGATTGTGGTGGCTATTCGTGGGCGTTTTTGGCTCCATATAAATTTTTGAAGTATTTTTTCTATTTCTGTGAAGTCTGTCATTGGTATTTTAATTGGGATTGCATTGAATACGTAGATTTCTTTGGGTAGTATGGACATTTTAATGATGTTAATTCTTCCCATCCATGATCATGGTATATGCTTCCATTTATTTGTATCTTCCTTGATTTCTTTCTTCATTGTTCTGTAGTTTTCTGAGTACAGGTCTTTCCCCTTCTTAGTAAAATTTATTCCTAGGTACTTTATTTTTCTTGTTGCTATGGTTAATGGGATTTGTTTTTTTCCCTTCTATTTCTGTAGTTTCATTATTGGTATACAAAAATGCTTTTGATTTCTGGCTATTGACTTCATACCCAGCTATTTTGCTAAATATGCCTATTAGGTTGAGTAAGTTTTTGTTGGAGCCCATCAGGTTTCATATGTACACTATCATATCATCTGCAAATAATGACAGTTTGACTTCCTCCTTTCCAATTTGGATCCCTTTGATTCCTTTTTCTTCTCTGATGGCTATAGCTAGAATTTCTGAGACAATGTTGAATAGAGGTGGAGAAAGTGGAGAGCCTTGTCTCATTCCTGACTTTAAGGGGAAAGCTTTCAGTTTTTGTCCATTAAGTATGATGTTGGCTTCAGGATTCTCATGGATGGCCTTTATGATGTTGAGGTATGCTCCCTCTATTCCCATTTTGCAGAGGGATTTTATCATAAGTGGTTGCTGTACTTTATCAAATGCTTTTTCAGCATCTATTGATATGATCATATGGTTTTTATCATTCAATTTTTTGATTTACGAATGTTGTACCATCCTTGCATCCCTGGGATGAAACCCACTTGATCATGGTGTATGATCTTTGTAGTATACCACTGAATCCGATTGGCCAATATTTTGTTGAGAATTTTAGCATCTATGTTCATCAGAGATATTGGCCCATAGTTTTCTTTCTTAGTTGTGTCTTGCCCTGGTTTTGGGATTAGAATAATATTGGCCTCATAGAAAGAGTTTGGGAGTCTACCCTCTTCCTGAAATTTTTGGTATACTTTGAGGAGGATAGGAGTTAGTTCTTCTTTAAATGTTTGGTAAAATTCACCTGTGTAGCCATCTGGTCCAGGGCTTTTGTGCTTTGGGAGATTTTTGGATTACTTCTTTAATTTCACTAGTTGTTATTGGCCTATTCAGGCTTTCTGCTTCTTCTGGGTTCAGTTTTGGTAGATTATACATTTCCAGAAATGTGTCCATTTCATCCAGGTTGTCATATTTTTGTCATATAGTTGTCTGTAGTAATTTCTTACAATCTTTTGTATTTCTAAGGTATTGTGATTTCTCCTCTGTCAGTTCTGATTCTGTTTATTTGGGTCATCTCTCTCTTTTTCTTAATGAGTCTGGATAAGGGCCTGTCAATTTTGTTTATTTTTTCAAAGAACCAGCTCCTGGACCTGTTGATTCTTCAAATTGTAGTTTGAATCTCTGAGTTATTTAGTTCTGCTCTGATCTTGATGATTTCCTTCCTTCTACTTGCTCTGGGCTTTGTTTGTTGTTGCTCCTCTAGTTTTTGCAGCTTTATGGTTCGGTTGTTTTTATAAACTTCTTGTGACCTTTTTAGGAAGGCCAGTATTGCTATAAATTTCCCTCTGAGGACTGCCTTTGCTGTATCCCATAGGTTTTGGGCTGTTGTGTGTTCATTGTCATTTGTTTCCAGGAACTTTTTGATTTCATCTTTGATCTCATTGTTAACCCATTCATTACTTAAAAGCATGTCATTCAGTCTCCATCAGTTAGAGAATTTTTGTTTTTTACCTTGAGATGGGTTTCTAGTTTCAAGCCATTATGATCTGAGAAGATGCTTGATATGATTTCAATTTTCCTGTATTTGTGGAGGCTTGTCTTGTGACATACCATGTGGTCTATCTTAGCGAATGATCCATGTGCATTTGAAAAGAATGTGTATTTTGCTTCTTTGGGGTAAAAGACTCTGTAGACATCAATTAGGTCCATTTCCTCTAGAGTGTTGTTCAATGCCACAACATCTCTGGGGATTTTTTGTTTGGAAGATCTGTCCATTCTTGATAGTGAGGTATTAAAAACCCCTACTATTAGTGTGTTGCTGTCTATGTCTTTCTTAAAGTCTTCCAAGATTTTCCTTATATATTTTGGAGCTTCTATGTCTATGTTGGGTGCGTATATGTTTATCAGAGTTATTTCCTCTTGATGGATTGTTCCCTTAAGTATTATGAAATGTCCATCTTTGTCCCTTTTTATGGCCTTCATTGTAAAATCTATTTTGTCTGAAATCAGTATTGCTACTCCAGCTTTTTTTTCGTGTCCATTTGCTTGATATATATTTTTCCACCCCTTCATCCTCAGTCTGTGTTGATCTTTTGTTCTGAGGTGGGTCTCTTGAAGACAGCATACATGTGGGTCATGTTGTCTTATCCATTCGGCTACCCTATGTCTTTTGATTGGTGCATTTAATCCATTTACATTTAAGTTTATTATTGATTGATACTTATTCGTTGCCATTTTCTCCCTTTGTGTCTGTATTCCTCTTTGGCTTTCTCTGTTTCTTCATTTTATTTGTTTACTTATTTTAAAGCAGACCCTTTAGCATTTCTTGCAATGCTGGTTTGGTAGAGATGTATTCTTTTAGTCTTTTTTTTTTGGTCTGGGAAGCTCCTTATTTCTCCTTCTATCTTGAATGAGAGCCTTGCTGGGTAGAGTATTCTTGCTTGCAGGTCTTTTTTTTACCATTATTTGAAATACTTTTTGCCATTCCCTTCTGGCTTGAATTGTTTCTGTTGAATAATCATTTGATAGCCTTATTGGAGCTCCTTTGTATGTTATTTGTCTTTTCTCTCTTGATGCTTTCAGTATTCTCTCTTTGTCTTTGAAATTAGCCATTTTAATAATAATGTGCCTTGGAGTTGGTCTGTTTGGGTTGATCCTCATTGGGACCCTCTGTGCTTCCTGAACTGGATTAATGTGTTCACTCATTATGTTAGGGAAATTTTCTATCATGACTTTTTTGAACAGGTTTTCCATTCCTTGTTTCTCTTCTCCTTCTGGTATCCCTATGATGCGGATGTTGTTATGTTTCATGTTGTCCTGTAGCTCTCTTAACCCTTCTTCAGTCTTATTCAGCCTTTTTTTATTCTCTTGTACTGTCTTGGAGTATTTGTCTACATTATCCCCCAACTCGCTGATCCGATCCTCTGCTTCTTCTAGCCTACTGTTGATTCCTTCTACTGTATTCTTCAATTCAGAAATTGTATTCTTCATTTCCTCCTGGCATTTATTGTTATTTTCCATGTCCTTTTTCATGCTGTTGTAGTTCTCAGTAAGTTCCTTGTAACTTCCCTGGAGTTCTTTGTACTTCTCCTGGAGTTGTTTATAGTTTTCTTTGATGTGGCTGATCTCACTGAGCTTCTCTATCATCAGTCTTTTGAATTCCTTATCTGATATTTCAGGTGCCTCTGTTTCATTTTGTGTTCTTTCTGGGGATTCTTCCTTTCCTTTTGGTGATGGACTGATTCTTTTTTTCCCCATTTTGGGTGTCTGTTCTTGCTTGCTTTTTATTTTTTTGTTTTTTTTTCCCTTGGGTTAACCTGCTTTGCTTCCTTGCCCTGGTTGAGCACCCTTATGTGATAGGAGATTTGTGGAGTTCAATGTTGCCGTCTCCCAGATTTTCTCCACTTGCTGTTCTTGATGTGTCCTTTATTTTGGCTGTCTTGTTGTATTCTGGGTCTGTGGGCTTTTAGCAGAAAAAACAAAAAGAAAACAAACAAACAAACAAACTAAAAACAAAAGAAAAAACAGAAAAGGAAAAAAGAAATAAAAATAATAATAATAAGAATGGGTTTAGATGCCTGTTCACCCTTTATAATTTCTGATCAGTCTAGATGGAGCCTGGACCTGAGGGCTTTTAGCAGAGAAAAAAAAGAAAGAAAGAAAGAAAAATAGGGGGAAAGTCACAAGAAAAAGAGAAATCAATATTAATAAAGAAACGCTTTAGGTGTCTGTTCACCCTTTATAATCACTGTTTTCTCCAGGTGGAGCCAGGACCAGTGGGCTTTATCAGGGAGAAAAGAAAGAAGGAAAAAAAAAGTGGGGGGGGGGAGTCACAAGACAAAGCGAAATCAATATTAATAAAGAAAGGGTTTAGGTGTCTGTTCACCCTTTATGATCTCTGATTGGTCCAGGTGGAGCCAGAACCTGTGGGCTTTACCAGGAAGAAAAGGAAAAAACAAAAAAAGAAAAGAAAAGAAATAAAAAGATAAAAAGGAGGGGAAAAAAAGAGGAAGGAAGAAAAGAATAAAGAAAGGGTTTAGGTGGCTGGGGAAGGGAGGAATACTTAGATTGAGGACTCAAATGCATTGTAGCCACAGAGTGAGTGGACTGTAATTCAAGAGTAGGGGGAGGGTCTTGGGTATTTAGGTGGATTGAGGTATGTGAGGTATTAAGAAGATGTGAGAAGTAACTTTTGAAAAAGATATGTTGGGGATTAATCGTTCATATAGCTCTCGGTATAACTCAGGTGCTTGAGATTAGCAGCAATTCCTTTCCTGAGGCTGCCTCTTTTTCTTGGTCAGGACTTTACAGTCTATAGTATAGCCGGTCTTGGCGTGTGGCAGGGCCTCTGATTGTCACAGTTAGGGCTGATTCTGAGTGTCCGCCCCCAGGTAGGCTGGGCCTTCCGCAGCCTAGCTGGGTTTTAGGGCTGCTGCTATTCTGGAGCCTGCAGGGTATCCCCTCCCACTCCTGGTGGAGGTTCCTGCCCTTGACGAGCACCCAGTACCCCTGCAGGGCAACCCGCAACCTCGCTGGTCCTGCGACGACTGGCCCCACCCCGGTAGTTCCCAGAGGAGGCAGCCCCTGTCAGTCAACAGTGCCCGGGGTCCGCCCACACTGCCCAGCACCCCCCCCCACCCCCCCAATGGGGCGAGCGCCAATCCTCCAAGCCAACCAGCTTTCTGAGGAGTCATTTATGTGGCCTCTGTGATGAGCCCCTCCCAGGCGTGGGTGGTGTGGCCTTTGTCTCAGGCAATGGGCAGGTCAGTTGCCCCCACTACTAGTTCCAGGCTCACAGTTTGGAGTTTCCACAGAGCCTGGGGGCCTGTGTGGTTGCGCAGGGCTGGGCCTCCCCCCTCATAGGGTCTTTAAGCTGCTCTTTCCCTGGTGGCCCAGCAGCACCATTTTCGGCTCTCTCGCCACCCGGGCCGGTGCACTTCCTTGCTCCCCCACTCCTGCTCCCCGCAGGACTCTTCTCCTCTGCCTCTAGCCCCATAAGGAGCTTCCTCTCCCTGTTGCTGGAGCGAGTCTCTCACACAGTACCTCCCCTGCAAGAGTTCAATTCCATGTTCCCTAAGGTGTTTGCCCTTGGTGCCCGCACATCACTGCTCAGACTTCTAGTCTCTAGGGAGCCTGGAGCTGGCCTCAGTCAAATGTGCCCCTCTGGGCAGAGCCACCACTGCCCAGAGCTGACCTAGGCCTGCAGACCGGTTGGTCGGGAACTGCCTCACCTACTCTCCTGCTGGTCTCCTCTGCTTCTGGGCTGTGCTCCCGTGTCCAGATGCTGACCGCTCCAATTCTTAGGGTCCTGAAGATGTCTCATGCTCCCTATCTTGTCCTCTATCTGCTCTGGTACTCGAGAACACCATCAGTACTGCTCTCTACTCTGTTGCCATCTTTTCTCATGTCTAAAAAAAAGACTTTATTTATTATTTTTAGAGAGGGGGAGAAGGGATAGAGGGAAAGAGAGAGAGAGACATCAATGTGTGGTTGCTTTTCACCTGCTTCCAGCTATAGACCTGACTGTAGACTTGGCTTGCAACCTGGTTATGTGCCCTGGCTGGGAATCAAACCAGTGACCTTTGGATTCATAGACCAGCACTTTATCCACTGTGCCACCAGCCAGGGCACTTTTTAAATTTTATTTTATTTTATTTTATTTATTTATTTTTGTCAATGTATGTTTGCATTTCACCTGCCTCCAGCCACAGACCTGACTGGAGACCTGGTTTGCAACCTGGTTATGTGCCCTGGCTGGGGAATTGAACCTGCAACCTTTGGGTTTGCAGGCCGGTGCCTTATCCACTGTGCTACCAGCCAGGGCCCACTTTGTACATTTTAAAGCATGATATAAAATAATGTCTTGTAATATCATTTTTAAAATTTTCCATTATGGTGATATTCAATATTATACAGGGTTGAGCATAACTATGTTTCCAGTTGTTTTTATGGAAAATAATATAATAATTAGTAAGTGACGATACAAGACTGTTTCATGTTACTCATAAGTGTAAACCTACTTTTGCCCTATATTAATTTCAGGTGTACAACGTATTAATTAGACATTTATATGCCTTATAAAGTGATTGTCTCAATAAGTCTAGTACCAATCTAACAGTATACATAGTTGTTACAATATGATCATTATTTTTCAATTGTGGGCTGGTGATAGGGATGGGACTATATAGGATGAGGATGTAATCAAATGCTGTTTTCATTTTTTCTTCTCTGAACTTAGAGTGAGATGACTTGATATTCTTCTCAGTCTCCTTGGGCTTTAGATCACATGAATACATCTTGTTTTCCACTGAAACAAAGAACAACCACCATCTGTCCATTGTCCTAGGTCCCAACTCCCACTTCTCATTGAGGCCTTGGAGTAAATCAGTCACCAGGAATTTATCATATTGAATTAATTGTGTGCTAGGACATATAACATAATGAAGTCCCTGTAAACCAATTTTCTGAGCTCTAATAGCACAAATATAATACACTCCAGTTGAACCCTTATTCAGACAGAAGAATATAGTTGTCCCTTTGGATGCAGGCAGGGAAAATGCCTAATGCCACGACTATACTATTTCTTTTCTTGGACACCACAGCCATTGCTCCTATTTGACATGTATAGCTCTAGGCAGGAATGGCGACCTCAGCGGGCCCCAGAGGGCTCTCCCTCAGGAGAGATGGTCCATTGATGACAAAGGGACCAGACCTAGACATCCTTCTGTCAAGACACTTGTGGCTAGGTTGGCTTATGAAATGTGGATTCAGGGGGCTCAGAGCTGAGTCTGATTTTCAATTGCAGTAGTTTTACTGAGTCTAAATAGCAACTTCTCAGACTTTTCCAGGGAAACTTGTGAGTGTGCAAGCTTGCCCTGAGGAGGCCCCACAACCATGACATGTCTTCAAAATGTCAGATGTCATCTCAAAAACCCATGTGGGCAAAATCCACCATCCACAAATTTAAGACAAACATTGGAAAACTTGCATCATAAGCAGGGATTATCATTAATAATAAAGAGTTCTGAAAAATTGAGATGAAAAAGGTGAACAATCTGATGGGAACAAGGGCAAATGATAACAGGTGGTGTACAGAGAAAATGAAATGGAACTTAAACACATGAAAATATGATTAACTTCCTTCATGGTGAAAAAACACACATTAAGGGTACACTTAGACACACTGACAAAGAACTTATGCTTGCTTACATAATTTGTAGGTGAGAGATATGGATGATAAAGACATAAAATAGTACAATTTTGAGAGAAAAATTAGGCAAATGTTTAGAAAAATTATATATGATTTTACCTTTTGATTCAGAAATCCTACATTTAAGAATCTCTCTCATAGATACACTACCAAAAATACAGTAAAGTATATATAAAACATTATTGTGGCATATTAGTATTAGAAAAATATTGGAAAAAATACCGTTAATAGGTATCTCCATTAATAGGGGACTGTGGGAATACACAGTAGAGCATCAAAGAAATTCTATATAGTCAAGTAAAAATGAGAAAGATTTCAATTAAGAGAAAACAACAAAATATAGAATGGAAACCTTTTGCATAAGAGGTAACATAAGTTTATTTACTTATTTGCTTATGTTTTCAAAAAACAACATTGGAAAGATAAACCAAAAGATAAATAAAAATCATTATCTAAAGGAGAGGGCATGGGAGCCAGATGGAAATAAGACTTCTCTGAATTATGCCAATACTTTTAAGATTCAAAATATATACAATTTCAAAGTACTCTAAAGTACATAAATCTATTTGGTGACGTAATCACACAGCAAAGAATTATTTCAAGTAACTTCAGAAAACATTATTTAACCTTTGCATCTATAGTCACATATTTTGTGGGAATAGCTAGAGCTGAAAGTGATGTTAAACTCCATTCAGTAATTTTATTGGTAGTAGCGATTTTGGTTAATACTACTTTGCAGTGATTTTACATATTTTGCAGACTAAAGCAAATGAGTAATTTCAGTTACTATTTTCCAAGTAAAGAAAAAAAAATGCAAGTGTAAATTTAAAGAAGATAGGCAAATTCCTGCAATGTGAATTGAAAATTTCAGAATTAACTCATGATTTAAAAAAATTATGAGTGGGGTGATTACTGATACTTAAAGGTACAAGTTTACAACAGGTTGTAAATAAGGCATAATGGTCTAGTATGCAGTAGGAGAAATAATAGACAACAGTATGATACTATAGTTATGTAAAAATATCAATAAAATGGCAATCATATTACAATAATATGTAAATATATTAAATTAACACATTGTATACTTTATGTTTGCGCAATGTTAAATGTCAAATATATTCATTAAAAAAAGTACTGGTTTGCCCAAAAGCAAAGGCAACTTTCTAGCAACAACAATTCCTCATGCCACTAAGGTGGCCTCATAATTCTATTTCCTATTGAAAGGACCCATTCTGGGATAGAAAATATACAAATGAGCCAGGACATCTTGCTGTGTCAGAAAGGAAGGAAGCTTTCAAAGACTAGTGTGGGCTTACATAAAAATGACATACTAGGCCACATGAAGGGGTATCACTAACCAAAGATAGGGCAATTTGAGCATTCAAAAGTAAATTGAATTGAAAGCAAAACAATGTGTATACATGGTACATGTAAAAAATGAAACAAGTCAGTCTGTTCTTTAAACATTGGCAACTACAGGAGAAGAATCAACATCAACGGTTTATCTTGCTTTGTGTACAAATTCAGTAGTCCTAGTGGATGAAGGAAGTTTATTTTATTTTTTTGCAAAAAATGTGGAAAATTCAACTGAATTGGAATGTTAGAATTTTATAGCATATAGTGAATGATCTGACTCCAGCACAGGCGCTCAATGCAGGAAATGGTTAATTGCAGTGTGGTTTTGTGAGCACTCCATGAAGATAGTCACTTTGCAACATTTTCACTGAGGCTAGCTTTATGACTTCTTTTGAGTAATGTAATAAGGTAAAAGTCATACTATGTAATTTATAAGGCTGGGCTTTCAGAGACCTGAAGCTTCTGTCTTTGCCCCTCAGAACATTTCCACTTCAAAGCCACTTGTTCCATAAGACTACCCAGAAACTATCATGGCGTAAAAGAGCCTAAACTACACCTCTGAAAGCCACCAGGTGGATGACAGCTGAGGAGCCAGACAGGAAACCTGGGTGAACTTAGCAGCCTAACCCAGTCACCAGCTGAACACAATAGAATGAATGATCAGGAAATGCCTCATTGATGATAAAGAAAAACTGCCCAGCCACGCTCTACTCAAACTGTTGTTAATGAAACTGTGAGCAAGTAAAATGGTTGTTGTTTTAAGCCATGAGGTTTTGGTTATGTAGTGGGAACAACATAATTAGAAAGTCACTGTTTTGTGACCTATAATGAAGTATCCAATTCAGGCACATATTACCAATGAGGAAATCATGAATTGACAGTTTGGTAGGGATTTTTACATTGACAAGAGCAGGAAAGAGCAGGTGGTCACTATCATAACATTACTAAAGGGCAAAACAGATAGTAGGTGTCTCAGTGTAATTCAGTAAGAAGTACAAATATGAAATATTTTTGTAAAAAAAAACTCAAACCACAAATGACTCAGAGTTGAATCTGAACCTAGTGAATTCTTTTAAGTGAACTTCCAATTTATAGAAAATATAGATAGAATTTGAGTTAAATGGCATTGAGAATAAGTGAATGGGTGAATCTAGGGAGAGCGATTTCTACAGAGCAACAAGTCTGACTGATTTCAAAGATTCAATAAGAAAAAAAAAAAAGGATAAGCAGCATCTATAGATTAAAAGAGATTGAAGACACCATCAGGCATGTAATATATGAATCTTGACAGGATTCTGATTGATACAGGCCAAGAGGCAAAAGACAGACACTCAGAAAAATCTGAGTATGGAATGGATGTTACAGGACATCAAGAAATTATTTTTAATTTTTTAGAGTATGATACTGGCATGGCTATTATGTTTTTAAAATGTTTTTTATTTTATTGATAAAGAGATATATATTAAATATGTGAAGTGAAGTGACATAGGATTGAAATTTATTTTAAAATTCTTTACTAATCATTTCACAATATATACAAACATGGAATTACATTGTACGTCTGAAACTACTATCAATTATAATTCAATAAAAACAGTAATAAAAATTCATTACCATTAAAATAACGAAAGAAAGAAAGAGCCCTGGCTGGTGGCACAGTGGATAAGGCACTGTTCTATGAACCCAAAGGTCACCGGTTTGATTCCCCAGCTGGGGCACATAACCAGGTTGTAAGCCAGGTCTCCAGCTAGGTCCGTAGCTGGAGGCAGATGAAAGGCAACCATACATTGATGTTTCTCTCCCTCTCTGCCTCTCTCCTCCCTTCCCCTCTCTCTGAAAAATAATAAATAAATATATTAAAAAAGAAAAAAGAAGGGAGCAAGGAGGGGAGGAAGGATGAGAAAAAAATGATCCAAAGTATTGGTAATAGTTGACAAGGACTTCATATTAAAAGTCTCTACTTCTGCTTTGTTTGAAATTTTTCAGAATAAAATCTCTAAAAATATAAAAATTTGTAATACAACTTAAACTGTGTAAACATTTGTTCTAATCTAGAAATATGACTTTAAATTACCATTAGATAACCTAATGCTTCTCCTCAAACATTTGAATAAACTCGATTTTCCAGAAAGATTTGCCACCACTTATACTCAGGTGAGAAGCCAAGGTTTCTTATATATTTACTCCTCAATACACCTTCTCTAATTACTTTGCTCTTGTTCAGTCTTGTTTTAATGTTTTTCAGTGTTATGTGTTAATTATTTAGTAAATTATTGGACAATGATAGGGTATATGGAAGTTTTGATGGACTTACTCTGTCTGAGGTGGGCTCTAGAACCTGTCTCCCTAGGCTCAAATCCTGGCTCCAAAACCATCATATGACCTTTGAGAATGACTTCTTTAAAAAAAAAAAAATTATTGGGGTGACATTGGTTAATAAAATTATGTAGGTTTCAGCCCTGGCTGGTGTGGCTCAGTGGATTGAGCACCAGCATGAGAACCAAAGGGTTGCCAGTTTGATCCCCCATCAGGGCATATGCCTGGGTTGCAAGCCAGGTTTCCAGTCAGGTCCTCAACTGGAGGCAGGTAAAAGGCAACCATACATTGATATTTCTCTCCTTCTTCCTCCCTTCCTTCCTGTCTCTCTAAAAATAATAAATAAAATCTTAAAAAAATTATATAGGTTTCAAGTATTCAATTCTATAACACATTATCTGTACTGTATATTACATTGTGTGTTGACTGCCTAAAGTCAAGTCTCCTTCCATCACCATATATTTGGCCCTATTTAATCTATCTCCCCTCCACCATACTGTTGTCTGTGTCTGTGAGCTTTTGTTTGTTTGTCTTATTTGTTCATTTGTTGCTTTCAGCTTTATATCCCACATATGAATAAAATCATGGTTCCTGACTTTTTAAATTTCACTTAGCATGATATTGTTAAGACCCATCCATGCTGTTGCAAATGACAATATTTCATCCTTTCTTATGCTTTAGTATTCCACTGCATGGATATATATATATATATATATATATATATATATATATATATATATGGTTTCTTTTGCTGTGGAGGCATTTTTTTTTTTTATATAGTTTCAATTTATTGAAATCCCTTGGGTCAAATTCATAATCTCTAAAACCAATGTTCATAGGTTTGATAGCTCCCTTTTCTTCTATGTATTTTATTGTTTCAGATCTTATACTTCAGTCTTTGATTAATTTTGAGTTAATTTTTGTTTATGGTAACAAATAGTTTTACTCTTTTGCATGTATCTTTCCCAATTTTTAAACACTATTTATTGTGTGTTTTTAGTTTCTTTGCTGAAAATTATTTGCAGGGTTATTTCTGGGCTCTCCATTTTATTCCATTGGTCTTTGTGTCTATTTTTCTGCCAATACCATGCTGTTTTGATTATTATCACTTTGTAGTAAAATTTGAAGTCAGTGAATGTGATATCTCTAGCTTTTTTCTTTTTTCAGAATTGCTTTAGCTATTTGCAACCTTTTGCGGTTCCATACCAATCTGATGGCTTTGTTGTTGTTGTTGTTCTATTTCTTTAAAGAATGCCATTGTAATTTTGATGGGGATTGCAGTAAATCTATATATTGCTCTGGGTAGTATGACCATTTTAATTATGTTGATTCTTCTAATCCATGAACACAAAATATCTTTCCATTTTATTATGTTTTCTTTAATTTCTATTAACAATGACTTGTAGTTTTCAGTGTATAGTTTCTTTACATTCTTTGTTTATTCCTAAATATGTTTTTCTTTTTATTGCAGTTGCAAAATGAATTATTTTCTTTCATTTCTATTTTCTGAAATTTTATTGTTATTATATAAGAGAATTTTAGTTCTTGATTTCTTTTTATCCTTCAACTTCACTCCTTTTTTTTTTTTTATTGAAAGTAATAGTTTTCTGGTGTAGTCTTTAGGATTTTCTTTACAGAGTAATAAGGCTTTTTTGTTTGTTTGTAATGGTTTTCTGGTGTAGTCTTTAGGATTTTCTTTACAAAGAATATATCATCTGCAAAAATTGACAATTTTATTTTTTCATTTCCAATTTGGATTATTTTTACATCATCTTTTTGTCCGATTGCTCTGGCTAGGACTTTCAGTACTGTGTTGAATAATGGTGGTAAAAGTGCCTATCCTTGTTTTATTACTGATCTTAGGAGGAAAACTTTCAGTTTTTCACCATTCAGTATGTTAAGTGATTTCCTTTTCTTTGTCTATGTCTTCATATGTAAAATAGAAATAAAACTAGCACCTTCTATTTAAAGACCCAATTTCTAGGTAGCATGATTCACAATAGACAAAAGGTGGAAGCAACTAAAACATTCATTGATGGATGAATGAATAAATGAAGTATAGCATATAGATTCTATGGAAAATTATTCACCCTTTAAAAAAAAAAAAGAAAAAAGACTTCTAATACTTGAAACAACATGGATGAAACTTGAGGAGCTTATACTAAGTGAAATAAGCCAATCACAAAAAAATGAATACTGTATGATTCCACCTACATAAGGTACTTAGAGTAGTCAAATTCATAGGCAGAAAGTGGGATGGTGGTTGCCAGAGGCAGGGGTATTAGGAGTTGTCTAATAGAGAGAGTTTCAGAAATTTTGAAACAGTTCTGTGGATGGATGGATGATGGTGATGGTTTTACAACAGTATGACTGTACTTAATTCTGCTGAATAAAAGTAGTTAAAATAGCCAATTGAGTGTTATGCATATTTTACTACCACTTAAAAAAAGAATTAAAAGCTTGGAAAAGCCTAGCAGCTTCTGCGTGGTGGCAGTTAAAGAATGATTTAAAGAGTGGAGATGCATAGATGAGTGCCTTACCCTAGTGAATGCTCCATAGGGACAGTTGTACCATTATGATGTTTGCTATTGTTATTTTCCTTTTATTCTAAAGACAAGGTAATAACCTATAAGATTGAGATTTTTGGGAGTGGGAGGATGGGCTGAGACTCAGGCTCTATAATGAAAATTATGGCCCTTCTTCATTTCTATTAAATAATAACTCCCCTGGTTACCACTATTTTACTTTCCTACGTATTTAACTACTTTTATGTACTACACGTAGTGGAATTACATAGTATTTGCCTTTTTATGCCTGCATATTTCACTTAGTTTAATGTTTTCAAAGTTCATTCATATTATAGCATTTGTGAACATTTAATCATTTTCTAAGATTAAATAGTATTCTAGATGATGAAAATTTCACATGATAGTAAGTCTGAGGTGAGGGGACTTAGATGAGAGTAGGTTGGCATCTCTGGAAAAATATTGTCTTGGAGCTTTTCGAGTTACACTGGCAATTAGTTACTTATTTTGCTGATTTCTGAAGCCAGTTTAGGCTTAGTTTTTAGAAAAATATGTTCCTGCTTTTATGAGCTATGGAAATGAGAAGAATTTGCAAGGGATTCTGAAAACAGCATAGGTGTGGAGCCACTGTATTCAGGGTTTGTTCAAGATAGTACTATTGACTAGAGAAAGTCAAGACAGCTCTTTGACATCACACTTGCTTCTTACATCATAGTTTTTCACTGTGTGCTATGTTTCTTGGGCTCTCAATATGCTATATATATTTCAATATAATTTTTTGGTGACGAGAGCAAATATTTACTGGGTTATTAGCCATGTGAAAGGAACACCAAATATGACCTTTTAGGGTTGAGCCCATATCTAGAATGTGCATTTAAGGAACATAAATCCTCCATATGGAGTCTGAATCTGTTGGGTGTGGGCCTGAATGAATGAATCCTATGGGGATTTCTCCAGCTTTCCCTGCATTGCTAATATTTAAGAAAAACAATAATGTGTGTGGAACTTGATGAGATTAGACTAAAACCAAGAATAAATAAGGGTTTTAATATCATCCTTTCCTGACTTATGTCTTGCATGTTTTAAATTCTCTTGGCCTCATAAACACATTACAATAATTATGGCTAAAGCTCAAAAGGCTTGCGTCTGAATACATAGCAGATTCCAAGGCATGAAAACCAAGCTCATTTCTCCTCATTGGTGAGGGTAAACTCTACTGAAGGGCCAAAAGCACTGGGGAGGTATCTTGCAGCCAAATAGATACAAGGAAGTGGAAAAGAGAAATAGAAATCAATCATCTATCATTGTGTTGGTAAAACTTCTGCAGGTTTTGGTTTTCCTTTAAGTTTGTCCATTTATTGTAACACCTGGAAGGGTGAACTCAGGGGACTTACAGATATTTTGTAGTACTAACATACTTGGTGACAGCTCAACTGTTGGAAGCTTAAAAAAAGCAGAGAGATTACAATCATAGCTAGAGATTTGAAAATTCTCTGACATCACAGAGAAGAAACAGAAGTTTTTTTCTTTGATCTTATATGTGACACGAGTGTGATCAGTTATCAGTTTTGAAAACAGAAACACAGCAGCAAAGAACATTGGAAATGTGGCCAGGGAGTGTGTGACTTGTGGAGGGCCTGGAGATTTGTGGCTAAACCCAATGGGCAAGATGGACAAAAGGACTGGGGGTAGTGTCTAATCGTCCCCAATGCTCTTAGGGGTTCAAAAAAGTTTCTTTTCTTTTTCTCCTTTTCTTTTTCTTAAATTTTATTGTTGTTGTATTACATCCATCCCCATTTTGCTCCCCTCTGTCCCCCTCCCCACCCAACCATTCCCCCCAAAGTCAGTCCCACCTGTTGTCCATGTCCATGGTTCCTTTATACTAGGTTCTTGTCTAATCTGCTCCCCTTCTTTGCCTCTACCTCCCCCCACCCCACAACCCCGTTCCCCCTGACCACTGAAAGCCTATTCCTTGTATTCATATACTTGGTTCTGTTTTGCTTGTTGTTAGTTTGGCTCATTATTGTCCCGTAATGGGTGAGATCATATGATATTTGTCCTTCACTGACTGGATTATTTCACTAAGCATAATACTCTCCAGTTCCATCCATGTTGTTGCAAAAGGTACAAGTTCCTTCTTTCTTTCTGCCATATAGAATTCCATTGTGTAAATGTACCCAAGTTTTTTGATCCAATCATCCACTGATGGGCACTTAGGCTGTTTCCAGCACTTGGCTATTCTAAACAGTGCCGCAATGAACATAGGTGTGCATAGGTTCTTATGAATTGGTGTTTCAGGATTCTTTGGATATAGTCCAAGTAGTGGAATTGCTGGATCAAAAGGCAGTTCCATTTTTAGTTTTTTAAGGAAACCCCATACTGTTTTCCACAGTGGCTGCACCAGCCTACATTCCCACCATCAGTGTATGAGGGTTCCCTTTGCCCTGCATCCTCGCCAACACTTGTTGTTTGTTGATTTGCTGATGATTGCCATTCTGACAGGTGTGAGGTGGTATCTTAATGCAGTTTTAATTTGCATCTCTCTGATGACTAGCGATGTTGAGCATTCTTTCATATGCCTCTGGGCTCTTTATATATCTTCCTCAGTGAGTTGTCTGTTCAGGTCCTTTGCCCATTTTTTAATTGGGCTGTCTGTCTCCCTGGTGTTGAGTCGCATTAGTTCTTTGTATATTTTGCAGATCAGACCCTTGTCTGAGGTATCATTGGCAATTATGTTTTCCCATACAGTTGGTTCCCTTTGAATTTTGCTGATATTTTCTTTAGCTGAACAGAAACTTTTCAATTTCATATAGTCCCATTTGTTGATTCGTTCTTTGATTTCCTTTGCCCTTGGTGAAGTATCAGTAAACATATTTTTGCGTAGGATATCTGAAAG
>PVIW01012789.1:0-30369 GCA_004026585.1 Noctilio leporinus
AATAGGCCTTCAGTGGTCAGGGGGAAAGGGGTTGGGGGGAGAGGGGAAGGGGGAGGCAGAGGCAAGAAAGGGGAGCAGCTTAGACAAGAACCTAGTGTAAAGGAACCATGGACATGGACAACAAGTGGGATTGACTTTGGGGGGAATGGATGGGTGGGGAGGGGGACAGAGGGGAGCAAAAAGGGGATGAATGTAATACAACAACAATAAAATTTAAAAAAAAAAGAAGAAGAAGAAGAATTCTTGAACTGTTTCCAGGCACAGTGAGTGGTTGAAGTTCCCATACAGAACGGCAATGTATAGTACAACATTAGGTACAGGAGGAGCCGCTGACAGCACAAATGCAGCACATATATCATCCACAAGGTTGATAGGTTTGAGTCTTGTTCTTGTGGTATTCGTTTTATACACTCTGATTTAATTCTTATCACAGAATTACATCTTTTTTCATGCAAAGCTATGGAAAAGTTAAGTCAATGTGATCCTGCTAGGGTGTTGGATTTAATGTTTCAGTTAGGGTGGGACAGGGAAATGGAGGAGGAGATGAAAGGATTGGAATACAGAGAAGGCACCAGGACAAAAGCTGACAGAATCAAGTTGGAGAAAAGAATAAGAAATAGAAAAATGTGTGCAAAAGTTTTTTGTGGATTCCCAAGTACTCAATTAAAAACAGACTGAAGCTTGAGAACCAGGTTGAAGGCTATAGACTATGAGGGGGGTAAGGGTGGGCAACACATTTTTCAGGGACCAGCCTCATTACTGGCTCAGAATCTCTTAGGCATGGCTTTTCTTAGGCAAGTTGTACCAGAAGCCTGGGTTACATCTGGAATTCAAGAACTCTCTGTGTTTTGAATATGACTTAGAGAACACATGTGGTGCACAGGCTATGTTTTGCCACCCACAATTTTGGGCCACATTTATAGGAACCAGTGAAAGAATCAATCTGCTGAGTCAGAAGAAAGCCTAACACTTTAAAAAATCTTATCCAAACAGACATTCATACATGTTGCCATATTAAGCAGGGGAGTCATCCCATTAATAATAAACTCTTTAGGCACAAAAGGCATTTACAGCACAACTTATGTTATAAATAGAGGGTAAAGCAGATGAAAATGTGAAGTCATGAGACCTAAATTCTGTTGCAAACCTCAGCCCTAAAGAGAAAAGAAAAGAAAAGAAAAGAAAAAAGACATTCATTCTTAATTCAGTTCATTTAAACATTTCTCTAATATCTACAAGGCACTTAGATAAATGGTATATTATAAAACCAAGCATCTCTCTTGAAAGGGGGTAAGGTAAATACATAAATCAATAAATATAAGACAGGGTATTAAAGATGTTAAGAGGAAAAGACAAGCAAAATATTGACCAAGGTTACAAATAAAACAAAACCAGTAAGGAATTAACTTCTCCTAAATCAATAAGAGTACTACTCTTAGCATATCCCAACACAAAGTAAGCATTCAATAAACTTTTTTTTTTTTTTTTTTTTTTTTTTTTTTTGAGTGAACTAAATGACCATATCTCCTTCTAGGCCTAAACAGTTCAGTTCAATAATAGCATAATTTATTCACTCTTAATTTGCATAATTAAACCCAGTACCTACTTCTGTGCCACAAAGTCATGCAGAGATTACTGCATTCAGAATTGTGAAATGCTTTATAGTGTCCTGGACTCCTCAAGTGAAAGATGAGCAATATTGGTACAACCTATGAAATGAAACATAAATTAAAGAAGGTTTAAATGGAAGTAGATATTGAGAGAGCCATAAATGGAAACATAGTTAAGGAAGTAAGAAGTTATATGTAGGGTCAGTAGCGCCAAAGGAAACAATTATTTACTGTTAACCCATCAGACCTGTTTGTTTCTACCAGAGGAGCCTGGAACAATTCTTAAGAGTCTGACAGTTAGGAGTCCCACAGACTGTGTATGAAGCAGTTATCCAAGTTTCTCCTAGCATCCAATCATATCACATATCACAATTCATATCACATATCATATTTGGCACACTGACCCAGTTTTTGCAGGAGGCCATGATGGAATGTTTCTGACAGTGGGAATCTTTTCATTTCGCACACTGGAGGGCCATTCCTTCAGATTAGCGTTCGTGTGCTTGGCAACGTAAAGCCCACGTTGCAAAGGAGCTTCTTGGAATTTCTTGGCAAGGGCAAAAACTTCTCTTAAACAAGCGTCTTCACAGTCGTGGTCTCAAATGTCGTAAGGTTCTAACTGTGTTTTAGCAACTATTTTTTTTTGTAAGGAAAAGCTCAACACTGATGAATTTATTTCTGTTCTACTGAAAAACACTATAAATGTATTATGGTTCTTTATCTTATTGTGGAAAATTAATTTCACTGAATTCATAAGCAAAGAATAGTCCAGGGCTAGAGAAACTGACACAATAAGTAGAATAAATGGTGAGGAATCTGACATTTTGAAAGAATGAAACAGAATGTTGCAATATAGGATTTTATTAACTGCTTTCCTGTATAAAGCATCTGTATTTAATGCATTACTTGACAAATAAGTGAAAATCTAAGTATCAATAACTAACATAATAATATCACATCTTACCATCTAATTTGTTAGGTAATAATAAGGCATTCCTTCAGCCACTGACCGAGTGTCCATACCTAAGGAAATGACCTAGTTTCTCTGGATTATTTTCCTGTCTCAGTTTGTGCCCCCAGAAGTAAACCCAGAAGCAGATGTGAGTGCAAGCAGTTTCCATAGAAGGCACAAGGTGTGCTGTGCAGCCCTGGGAGTGCTGATAGCTCACCTCTCTGCTTAGTCCAGTGATGTCACATTGAGAGCTTGAAACAGTATTTATGCCATGGAAATCAGCAAGTACTGCACATCATGGGAGGGATTTTTTGTTTCTTTGTTTTCTTTCTGTTTTGAGCACCAGTTTACCAGCATACCATTGGTATGAGAAATACAGAGCAGAGTGGAACAGAAAGAAAAGGAAGAGAGGGTACCCAGTTAAAGACACATGATTAATTAAGCCTGCTGCCCTGGAATTAGGCTAAAGTTTAACTCTGTGTAGAAACTGTGGTAAATGGTACAGGACCCACTGCAAAGGTATAACAGTGCAAAGGTGGAACACTGCTGAGGGTTGGGGCAGCTGGGGTATTTATATTCCAACCGCAACCTGTCATAGTAAAGGTTGTAAGAGCAGGGTGACTCATTCCCCTTAGCACTTCTGCCTGCAGTGAGTGGGGAACCATGGTCTTGTTTGTCCTCGGCAGAGAGATGAAGCCCCTAGCAGCTGGGAAGGGACAGGCCAGCACTGAAGTATTACGGAGCCAGCAAGACACCAACAACATCTGCTATAATATCTTTGCCTACGAAGTAAAAATGAAAATATCTACCAGCTCATCTCACATAAGTTAATGTATATATTCTAATATCATACGCCTATGGTCTTTTATAGAAAATACTTGGCATTCCTAAGAGAAAAGCAAGACATTAATTCATTATTGTTGTTATCCTAAAAGTAATAATGAATAATAATAACCTACCAATATAGAAAAGAAAATAAAAGAAAAAAATTCCTTAGGAAATCCAGTTTACTTATTTTTCTTATTTATTTATTTATTTATTATTTTTAAGATTTTATTTATTTTAGAGAGAGGGGAAGGGAGGAAGAATGAGAGGGAGAGAAACATCAATGTACAAGAGATACATCAATCGGTTGCCTCTCACAGGCCTCCAACTGGAGACCTGGCCTGCAGCCCAGGCATGTGCCCTGACTGGGAACTGAACCAGTGACCTCCTGGTTCACAGGTCTGTGCTTAATGTACCAAGCCACACCAGCCAGGGCTATTTTTTTTCCCATAAATTAAATGTCACCATTGGTGACCAGCAATCTGTGAAACTAAAGTCGATAAGCATATGCTATACAATTTGGGGCACTGGCAAAGATCTCTATTTAAAATTACCTTTTCACGGAACTATTCTGATCCCTAACATTTCCCTCATTGGTTCCCTCACTGGGTCTTAAGCATGAAAGGCTCTGGTGATGATTATATAAGTCATTTTAAAATAATACATGAACCCACAAGCTTCACTGATATCCTTGACTGATGATTTGTCAAAATGCTGAATACTAAGGAAGCAGACTACTAATAAAGGGTGATTTTACAGTAGAAGTTTGGGCAAAGTTCAGAGCCTGGTCTCCTGAGTGAGGACAAGGCAAGTGCAGAATGGAAAAATCAGAAAACAAATAGCACTCCATTCCTAGATTTGCCCAGAGTTGTAGTTTCCACTTGCCTTTCCCATTAACTGCCTAGCAGTCAGCATCTCGCCTTAGTGTATTCAAATAGTTGGGTGGCAACTGACCCTAAAATGTTTCCCTTATTCTCTTCCTGATGTTTGAACTTTTATTGTTATTTCTTGGCCTTAAAATAGAAATCCTCTTGGAGACTGTAAGCAACTGAGCCTTAACAATAAGTTAACGGTTATGAGTGAGAGGAGAAGACAGAGGAAAGAAGACTGCAAGACCCGAGATTGCACAGAGCACAGGATCTCTGGAAGGTCTGTGGTTTAAGAGGGAGGATAAAAGGAAGACCTTAGGTGAAGAAACAGCAGACCATGAAGTAGATGTAGGCATGTATTCCCAAATAACCTAAGGCATTTTGACAATGTACCATTCGTGGAGTTCATTTGGTCTAAGATACCAACAGCTAGATGAGACAGAAGTCTTATGTGAGTAAGGATTAGTGACTTACCTACAACCTCACCATCAGGTTGTAATAAAAGTAAATCTCCCCAAATTCTGCCACCTTATAAACATTTATCAAACACACATTCTCAGACAAGTAGACCCCAAACACTTCTGACTACCTGTTTCATAAACTCCACAAAATTCCAGATTCCTACCCTCTTAAATTTTCAGACTTCTACATTACATAAAAAGCACACTTAAGAAAAATGTGATGTTATTTGAAGCAGGGTTCTGTTAACCTTATTCATTCACTCATTGGAACTCTTAGCAAATGACTGGACACAGAACTGAGGATTCAAGTGTGGGCACTATGGCAAAGGGTACACACAAGCTATAGACTTATTAAATTCTTACACCTTGCATTCAAGGGGGATGTTCAAAAATAAAAACATTTTAACCAATCCATGCATCTTGAACACCTTCAAATCCAACATTTATAGCTTACTTATAGCATTTATCATGACATTCAACAGGTCACACCATTTTTACCTACGAAACCCCATTTTCAACATTCACAATGCTCTTTATAAAAGCCTCAAGTGTGGCCTTCCTGGTAGAATGCAAGTTAGCCATCTTAGATTATGGGCTGTTGGTTAGAACAACTCATAGTGCCCAGGTCTGCACACATAATTGTGGACTTTGTAATTGTCTACATTTGGAAGGGGCAGGGAGGTGAGAGTACATCAAAAAGAATATCTACCTACTTTACAATATTGAGTAAAACTAACCTACCAACTGGAATTTCCTGGCCAAGTATTTTTATGTTATTTTTATTAAACACATCCTATTGATTCTAATTTTTTCAGGCATTAGATTTACTTGGAAAATAAAACTTGTCTCTTCTCCAACAAAGAAAAAGGTTTACTTTTTCCTTATCACTTCTGGAGACATGCACTTTCTTTACTTCACTACTCCAGTATGCCCAAAATAAAATAACAGACTTTAAAGAATACATTCTTTTTTTTTTAATTTAATTTTATTGTTGTTGTATATATCCATCCCCTTTTTGTTCCCCAAGAATACATTCTTAATTAAATTTATTGGGTTGACATTAGTTAATAAAATTATATAGGTTTCAGGTATACAATTCTATAATATATCATCTGTATATTATATTGTGTGTTCACTATCCCAAGTCAAGTCCCTATCACCATTTATCTCCCCTTTACCCTTATCTGCCTCCCCCCATCTCCTTTCTCTCTGGTAATCTGTTGTGTGTGTTTATAAGAGTTTTGTTTTGTTAGTTAATTCCTTCAACTTTTCACCCAACCGCCAACACCTTCCCTTCTGATAATTACCAGTCTATTCTCTGTATCTATGAGTCTGTTTCTATTTTGTTTGTTAGCTTATTTTATTCATTGGATTCCGCATATAAGTGAAATCATATGGTACTTGTCTTTCTCTGACTGGTTTATTTCACTTGGCATAATATTGTCTGTGTCCATCCATGCTGTTGCAAAAGGTAATATTTCTTTGACTTTTATGACCACATAGAATTCCATTGGGTAAATGTACCACAGCTTTTTATTTACTCATCTATGGATGGACACTTCAGCTGTTTCCAAATCTTGGCTATTATAAATAATGCTGCAATGAACATACGGGTGCATTTTTCTTTTTCTTTTTTTTTAATTAGTGTCTCTTCAGATATATTCCCAGATGTGGTATCAATGGGTCATAAGGTGTTTCCATTTTTAACTTTTGAGGTTACTTCATATTGCTTTCCACAGTGGCTGCACCAGTCAGCATTTCCACCAATAGTGTACTAGAGTTCCCCTTTCTCCACATGCTTGCCAGCACTTATTAGTTGATTTATTGATGTTAACCATTTGGACAGGTGTAAAGTGATATCTTCTTTTGGTTTTAATTTGCATTTCTCTAATGATTAGTGACATTGAGCATCTTTTCATATATCTATTGGTCATCCATATGTACCCCTTTTGGAGAAGTGTCTAGGTCCTTTACCCATTTTTAATTGTATTATTTGTTTTTTTGTTGTTGTTGAGTTTTATAATTTCTTTATAAATTTTGGATGTTAACCTCTTATCAGATGTATCATTGGGTGAATATATTTTCCTATTCAGTGGATTATCTTTTCATTTTGTTGATGGTGTTCTTTGCTGTGCAAAACCTTTTTAGTTTGATGTAGTCCCATTTGTTTATTTTGAAAGATGTTATTCTATTATTTTTCAGAGAGAGGAGAAGAGAGAGAGACATCAATGTATGGTTGTCTTTCGTCTGCCTCCAGCTACAGACCTGGATGGAAACCTGGCTTGTAACCTGGTTATGTGCCCTGGCTGGGGAATCAAACCAGCGACCTTAGGGTTTGCAGGCTAGTGCCTTATCCACTGTGCCACCAGCCAGGGCTCCATTTGTTTATTTTTAAAGAATACATTTTAATCTTCCATCCTTCCTGGTTAGCTACTGCAGGTTATCAGCTAATTTTTATGAACTTGCCTATAACATCTTTCAAGAACAATTTGAAATTAGTAACTATTTTTCATTGCTATACCTTGGAGTTAAGACACCAAGACTACAGAAACAAGGATACTGAAATTTGTCAGGTTAAAGGCATTCTGGGAAAACAATTTTATAAATGTTACTAATGTGGGCAATGTTTCTGCTACTGCTCTACCAATAGATAATTTAAACTGAAAAACTAGGTTAGAAATCAGAAGAGAAGGAACCAGAGAAGAAAAAACACTTCTCCAAATCCAAGTAATCATATGTAAATGGAATAATACTGTTCATTGGCAGAGAAGCGCAAGGAGACTTTTATTGTCCTCTCCTATTACAGATCAGATTTGGTGTTATTAATAATTAACCAGTAGACTAGGCTGAAAAATCATCACCTTCCACTTAAATATTTCTGAATGTTCAGGTTCCTAAGTCTAACTAATTATATATGTAGAAACAATGCAAGTGTTAATGAACCTAAAACAAAGTTAGGGTGTCATCACTTCATAAAACTTATTTGCCAAGCAAAGAACTCATGGGCCTCAATTCAGCTGTTTTGTGGGTGCAGCTTCCTTCCTGGTTACATTAATAAATAGTTTAACAGACAGTTTAAAGTAAGCTATGACTACTCCATGCCTAGCAACCCCATCCTTGATTTAATAGACACTGCTGGAATAAATAGTCTGGCTAAGTAAGAAGGTTAGCATTTTAATTAAAACTCTCAAACACAAACAGAAATCCAGTTAATTCTAGAAATAAACTGGTCTTTAAAAACAATGAAATTAAATTAATTCTTAACAAGAGATAGCCACATAAGCCACCAAAGAATGAGGCCTTAGGGACACAGTGGCTCATAATAGGAATCCAGGGTGAGATTTAGTGTTTCATAGGTGGATTGGTAGCTCTTTTCTCTATGTATCCTCAGTAGCATATGAACAGTTATTAATGCTAATATGGAAAATGGCACTCAGTGAAAATTTTATGTCTCTAGAGCATTTCTAATTTTGCCATTGATCTGGATATTTAATAACTATTTACTATCATGATAGAGCATGTATTACTCCTTCAAGATGGACTCATCTAATATTTTGTGTGAGATTCCAGTGAAATTCGATTAGTGACTTTGAGTTTCCTACAGACCTTGACCCACTCTTCCTTCCTTCCTTCCTTCCTTCCTTCCTTCCTTCCTTCCTTCCTTTCTTTCTTCCTTCTTTCCTTGTTCCTTCCTTCCTTCCTTTCTTTCTTTCTTGCTTTCTTGCTTTCTCTTTCTTCCTTTCTTTCTTTCCTTCTCTCCTTCCCTCCCTCCCTTTCTTTCTTTCCCTTCCTTCCTCCCTCCCTCCCTTCCTTCCTTCCTTCCTTCCTTCCTTCCTTCCTTTCTTTCTTTGTTTCTTTCTTTCTTTCTTTTTGTCTTTTTAATGAGAGAAAGTTTATTTTAAAACTCAGGCAGAAGTGAGCCATAGAAGAAATGAACTCAGGAAATGGGTTACAGAGGCAAAAGAAGAGTCCTTAGAGCTTAGTGGGGGCTGAGGGAGATCCTCACCTTTAGAGATAAAAGAGGGAAGAGTGTCAGTCATGGTCCAGGAAAAAGAAAGAGAGAGCACAACCCGGGAAACATGGGGGTGGGAAGGCACAGCCTTGTTCCATGGAGAGAGCTGCCTGACCTCTTCTATTCTCAGCTTTTCCTTACTGAGAAGGTAGTTGGCAGAGGGGAGCAAAAAGGGGATGGATGTAATACATTAACAATAAAATTAAAAAAAAAAAAAAGAAGGTAGTTGGAATGTTTCTCAATATCTGTTAATTTGATGTCATAGTAAGGAAGCCATAAGAGCTCAGAAGATTCCAGAATACAAGCACCCTGTGTAAGCCTGTGTGATCATACAGAGTAGAAATGTGTGGATCAGAATAACAAAAATCACATTCTGATCTTGAGTGGTATAAAGTATGTTCTAGCTCTCCTTTATGTCACATGTAAATTTATATGATGATTCGATAGGCCTATGTCATAGTTTTAAATAATATAATCCAGTAGTTATGATGATAAACAATGAACCTGTTGGACAAGTGTTACTGGGAAAAATGCTCAATGTAAGTGAAAATTACTAGCCAGAGGCTTTAGCATTCAGATGGAAAATTAAGTCTCTCCAGTGAGCAGATCAATTTTATTTGTTTGTTTTAGGAGGAGGAAAGAGTTCAATTCCAACAGACTATTATTTTTCTTAATAAGGTATCATGTATTAAAAATATACAGACTTTTTTTCTAATTGCAAAATGAATATATTTGTTTGCTAAATCTATCATAACCATGTATCACAGACTGGGTGGCTTAAACATCAGACTTATTTCTTGCACGTTTGGAAACTGCAGGTCCAAGATCAAGGTGTTAGCAGGGCTGGTTTCTTCAGAGACTTTTTTCTTTGGCTTGTAGTTGGCCATCTTAACCCTGTGCCTTCACTTGGTCTTCTTTCCATGGAAGTGTCTGTCCTAATCTCTTCCTGTAAGAGAAGCAGTCATCTTGGGTTATGAGTCACTCTATTAACTTCATTTTTTAAAGATTTTACTTATTATTTTTAGAGAGAGGGGAAGGGAGAGAGGCAGAGAGGGAGAGAAACATCAATGTATGATTGCCTTTTACCTGCCTCCAGCTATGAACCTGGCTGGAGATTTGACTTGCAACCTAGGTATGTGCCCTGACTGGGAATCTAACCAGCGACCTTTGGGTTCACAGGCCAGTTCCTTATCCACTGCTAATAACTTTGTTTTAATCTCATTATCTCTTTAAAAACCCTATCTCCAAATACAGTCACGTTCTGAGGTTCTGAGGGTTAGGACTTCAACTTGTGGATTTTAGGGAGGACACATAACATACCAGTCAGCAATGAAAAATACTAGTCTTGCAAAGAGTAGGGAGAATCACCTCTACCATGCTCCATAGTACTGAACTCTGAGGCACGTAAAGAAATGCAAAGCTATTCTTTGGGGAAAGGTAGGCCAGCTCTCCATTGATACGTCTCATTTCTACATTAGAAATAGAACTCTTCCCACCACCCTGAACTAATTGCCCTTCTCCCACTCATCTTCCCATTTCAGCAAATGTTGGCTCTTTCGCCTAAGAACTATGCAAAAATCTGGACATTCTTCTTGATTTTGCTCTTCCTTTCACACCCCACATTCTATTATACTGCAAATTCTGTCTATGTATTTCACAGTGTGGTCTGAGTCCTGCCATGCTCCACTGCCTCCACCACTCCTGCCCTTGCCTGAATTCCTACAATATTCCTGTTGGTCTGTTAGCTTCCATTCCTGGCCCTTTACATCTATTTCCCTATAGTAATCAGTGATTGTTGAAAAGTGTAAGTCAGGTATCGCATCACTCTTAAGAAATACTATTCAAATTAAGTTCTTGTTGTGCTGTATAGGACTGAGCATCATCTGCCCCCTGGATATCCCTCTGAGGAAAAAGGTAAGTGAAGTTGTTTAAATTTTCTGACAAAGTGACAACCTGCCAATCTACACATACAATCTATGCCTTAGATACCTGAGGCATAGGAACCTTTCCACCCAAGCAATCACACAGACTCCTCACCCTCCAGCAAGTTGGCAACGAGGAGGAAGAAGTGGCAACTCAGCAACCCCTGCCTAAACCTGCTGGAGACCATTTCTGTTTGTGGAAACATGTTCTGTGAGACATGCTAACTTCTCTCCATCTTTAAAGCCTACCTCTATACCAAGTTAGAATTAATTTTTTAAATTTTGAGACAAAAAAAAATCCCATAGAAATGTTCTGTGTTGTTCCTCGGTCTTACTTGGTATTTCTTATAGCAGGACAGCAGACCTTACAAGAATAACCTACATAAATGCTTCTGAATTTTTCATTGCTATTTAAAATATTTAATGTTGCTCAAATACCCTTTATATATGGATCTTTGTAACGAATTTGATTTTGAGACATCATTCCAGGAAAGGGTTTCTCTTCCCTGAATTAGACATCTTCCTTTATCAGACCATGAGGACATAGACATTTTTTCTTTTAAGACTGTATTCATTATTTTCAGAGAGGAGGGCAGGGAAGGAGGAAGAAAGGGAGATAAGCATTGGTGTGTGGTTGCCTTTCACCTGCCTCCAGCTAAGAATGTGGCTGCAAGACTTGGCTTGCAATTTGGTTATGTGCTCTGACTGGGGAATTGAACCAATAACCTTTGGATTTGCAGGCCAGTGCCAATCCACTAAGCCACACCAGCGAGGGATCTTTTCCTTTTTATCTTGGTTGCCAGGGAGCAATTCCCTCCTTCAGCCATGTCATGGCCACGGACCCCTAAAGCATGCAAATCATATGTCTCTGTGTCTACCTAACTCAGAGTTGATTGAAAATTTAGCCATTACCCTGTTAAATCTACCCACTTAATTAAGACATTTCAATTTAAAATCATACATCTTATAGTTTGTCAAAACTCAAGGTGGTTGTGTAGAACAAAACTGTTGACATGGAAAACAGATAAATTTTAGGTGTATTTTATTGATTATGCTATTACAGTTGTTCCAATTCCCCCTGCCTTCCTTCTCCACCCATTACCCTCCTTCCCTTCAGTGATACCTCCCACCTTAGTTTATGTCCATGTGTCGTACATATAAGTCCTTTGGCTTCTGTATTTCCTTTACTATTCTTAACATACTCCTGTTTTATACCATCAATTATGCTTCTTAATCCCTGTAACTTTTCCCCCATTTTCCACCTTCCTGCTAACCACTTATAACCCTCCATATGTTCTCCATATCTATCATTGTGATCCTGTTCTAGTTGTTTGCTTAGTTTGTTTTTGTTTTTAGATTCAGTTGTTGATAGCTATGAGTTTGTTGTCATTTTATTGTTCATAGTTTTGATCTTCTTTTTCTTAAATATATCCCTTTAACATTTTATGTAATAATGGTTTGGTGATGATGAACTTCTTTAGCTTTACCTTGTCTGGGGAGCATTTTATCTGCCCTTCCATTCTAAATGATAGCTTTGCTGTATAGAGTAATCTAAGTTGTAGGTCTTTGCTTTTCATATTTTGAATACTTCTTGCCAATCCCTTCTTGCCTGTAAAGTTTCTTTTGAGAAATCAGCTGATAGTCTTATGGTAACTCCTTTATAAGTAACTTCCTTCTTTTCTCTTGCTGCTTTTAAGATTCTCTCTTTATATTTAACCTTTGGCATTTTAATTGAGATGTATCTTGGTGTGTTCCTCTTTAGATCTAAATTGTTTGGGACTCTCTGTGCTTCCTGGACTTGTATGTCCATTTCTTTCACCAAATTAGGGATGTTTTCTTTCATTATTTTTGAAAATAAGTTTTCAGTTTTTTGCTATTCTTCTCTTCCTTCTGGCACCCCTATGATTCACAAGGTGGCACTTTTGGAGATGTCCCAGGATCTTCTGAAACTCTCCTTGTTTTTTTGAATTCTTGTTTCTTTACAAATTTGTTCTGATTGAATGTTTATTTCTTCCTTATGTTCCAAATTGTTGATTTGAATCCCAGCTTCCTTCCCATCACTATTGGTTCCCTGTATATTTTTCATTATTTCACTTTGTATAACCTTCACTTATCCCTTCATTTTTTGGCCATAATCATTTCTCTGAGCATCCTGATCACCAATATTTTTAACTCTGTATCTGATAGGTTGGTTATCTCCATTTCATTTAGTTCTTTTTCTAGAGTTTTGTTCTTTTCTTTCACTTGGGCCATATTTTTTTGCCTCCTCAATTGGCAGCCTCTCTGTGTTTGTTTCTGTGTATTGGGTAGAGCTGCCTTGACTTCATGTATTGGTAGTATGGCCTAATGTAGAGGGTGTCCTGTAGTGTTCCCTATCACCCAAGCTGAGTATTATAGATGCACCCTTTGTGTAGACTGAGTATATCCTCGTCTTGTAGTTGAGTCTTAGTTGCTGTTGGCAGATCAATGGGAGGGATTTACCCAGGCCAGTCAGCTGTAGGGACTGGCTATGACTACTGACCACCAACCTTCACTTTCCATGGAGGTTTGGCTGTGCAGGGATAGGGTGGTGGTACTCCAATGTGGTCAGTAGCTGTCCAAAGGGTGCATTGGCCCTGGGGTTTCCAGGGTATTGCATGTCAAGGTCAGCCACCATCTGTGTTTTGCATATCTGACCTATAAAGCGATCTGAGACAGCTGCTACTTATGGTGAGCCTGGAGATTCCCAAGCAATTCAGGCTGTGAATCTAAGCTGGCTGCTACTTGTGCTGGGCCTGGGGCTCACTGAGGCCAGCTGTTGCTTATTTGATAGGATTAGGAAGTTGTGAAGCACAAGCCAAGGCCAGCCATTCATATGGAAAAGCAGCTTGGGTGGGCCCCTAAATTGGGTGGGACAGTGTCTCTAGGGATCTTTATGGTCAAACTTGGCCAGGTTGATGGAGTCTCAGATACGGCACCAGCTTGCCGGCTCTTTTTGGGGGAGGGTTTAGGAAAGGGACAATGGCCTCTGCTCACCTTGATGCCAGACACTTCAGCTCCTTCCTGTATACAAGCCTTTCAAGCTGCTACCCTGGTGCTGGAGCTCAGAGAGAGTGAGTCTGAGTAGGTGAGTCCATGTGTGGGTTCTTTAAGAGGAGCTGCTTGCAGCTCCAGTAGTTTCTCCCACCAACTCAATCCCTGCTGGGTTTTGCAGCCAGAAGTTGTGGGGACTTATCTTCCTTTCACTGGAACCCTGGGCTGGGGGCCTGGGATGGGATTAGGACTCCTTGCGTCTCAGATATCCCTCCTGAAATTTTATCCACCACACATGACTGAGAAACCCGCCTTTTCTGTGTGTCTGCCCCTCCTATTTGTCTGGATGGATGTGGTTTCTTTAATTCTGCAATTGTCAGACCTCCATTCAACTTGATTTCTAATGGTTCTGGCTGATGGTTCTTCTATAGTTTGATTGTAATTTTGATGTGGTTGGGCAAAGAAGCAAGCCATGTCTGCCTACACCTCTATCTTGACTGGAAATAACAATAGAAATGTTATTCCTAATGGTTACATTGTATTCCATTTAATGGTCATTTTGGCAGTTTGCAGTTTTTCATATGCAGGCTTCAAGGGCAGAAGTCTCCTGGCTGGAATGTGGAGCTCCTCCATTATTGCTGTGTCTGTCTGTCTCAAGGAGTCCTCCAGCCAGTGGCTGAGCCCACGGACTCTTAGAGATGCTCCATCTGGCAACAAGGCACCACCACAGGACAGGACAGGGCTCAGGAACCAAATGCTAAAGAGGCACAAATAAAGGTACTCAGGGCCCTTGGTGCTAAATTGAGATGCTATGGCATGGGATGGAACAGGCAGAGCACCGTTGGGAAACCTGGGACATAGGTACCAGTCCTGCCTCTGCAGAAGAGTAGGACACAGAGGGGTATTTACCGTGCCCTGACTCTGAACTCATGCCATGCCCTTAATTTTTTGCTATACTCAAGGAGTTCTCTGAGCATCCTGAGAACTAGTGTTCTACAACTGATAAGTTGGCCTTCTCCTTTTCACTTAGTTCTTTTTCTGGACTTTTGATCTGGTTTTTCATTTGGACTATGCTTCCCTTTCTCCTCTACTTTATAGTCTCCCTGTGTGTTTGACCCTGTGTGTTAAGTAGAGCTGCTACACCTGTTAGGTTGTAAGGGGTGGAGCCTTAGGTATTAATCAGTGCAAGGTGACTAGTTTCACCACTTTGTGGCACTGTACTGAGGGGGAAGGTCAGAGAGGGAGCAATGCTGCTTGCTCAGCACTCGTCCCTTTCCAGTCACTTCACCCATTTCCTGTGTGTGACTGGCACCCCTCTTGCTGTTGCTGTAGTGATGGTTTCAGAGTGATGGTTTCAGAGTTTTGCATACACCTAGGACAGGGGGGCCTCTAAATGAACTTTCCTGAGCAACTGGCAATTTCTTCTGCTGCCCCAACTCCCACTGGTTTTCACAGCCAGAGGCTATGAGGCTTTATTTTCTTGAGGCTTTATTTTCTTTGGCTGTGAGATGCACAGTCTAGCTTGGGGTTGGAATCAGTCCCCAGGTGTTCCTCACAGCTTTTATCTGCCACTTGTGAATGTAGGACTATTCATTCTACAGTCCAGCTACAGCCACTGCCTTGCCACCACTGCCATGCCACACAGTCCTCTTCTCCCTAGCTCCCCATCTCCATCCCTCCTACCCATCTGGATGAATATTTCTTCTTTAAATCCTTGGTTCTTAGACTTCCATTCAGATCACTTTTCTGGAAGTTCTTGGTTTTTTTGTTTTGAGATTAGTTGTGATCCTTCTTACAATTGTATGAGGAGATGAAGCTTATCTACCTATGCCTCTCTTTTGGCCAAAACCCATTTTGCATGTTATATTTATATAGAATGGAGATTTAATGATTAGATCAGAATCATACTGTCAGTAGATTGTGGAGAAATATTTTCTTTAATTTTTAAAGACTTTTTATTCATTATTTCTAGAGAGAAGGGCAGGGAGGGAGGAAGGAAGGAAGGGAGGAAAACATCAACGTATGGTTGCCTTTTGCCTGCCTCCTGCTACAGACCTGGCTGAAGACCTGGCTTGTAACCTACTTATGTGCCCTGACTGGGGAATCAAACCAGTAACCTTTGGGTTTGCAGGCTGGCCACCTATCCACTGAGCCACCAGCCAGGGCTGGCAGAGAAGTATTTTGACTTTAAGTTACATATTCTAAAATGGTATGTAAAATATTTCAGTTTGCACTCTTTTTGTAGTGTACAATTTATTGATACAGTTTTATTAGATTGCTTATTATTTCTCCTAGACTGTAGAAATAGAACTACTTGTCATGGCTGAGTGTGATAAGTTTAGACTAGTACTCATTCCTATAATCATCTTTTGCTTGAGACCATTTGTGATCATTCTCTTTTACCAACACCATCCAGGAATGGAATCCACTGTTCTGTTTGGGACCCTTAAGAGACAGTTCAGTGCAAATATACCTGAGCACCACAACATACTGATGTCTTGCCAGGAAAGCAGGCATTCTGGTGTGAAACTCACCAAAAAATTGGAGCACATACTGGGCTCAGGATGGTGAGAAAACATAGTTCAGGCCTTCCCAGCAGACTTGGTAAGTGTTAGTCTGAACCAGAATATTTAAAGTCATCATTAAAAAAGGAGTTAACATTTATACCAATCAGGCAATTAGAATTCTAGAAAGATAGGAAGCTTGAAAGAACCCACATTTCCTTAATGTTGTACCCAAGTAGAGGCTCTGAATTAATTGGTGCATTGTTCTTAAAGTTTTTATTTCTCCTTTTACTTATTGTACTCAGTGATTACAAAATATTTTTTGCATGTCAAAAATGAAACCCCAAGATGTGGCCAAATAAGAAGTTTAAAAATGTCTATGCTGATGATAAAAACTTAGATGCAATAACTGATATTAGAAGAGAGGAAAGATTGCTGAAATATTGCTCATTATAAAAAATTAACCTATTTTCTGACTATTTTATGAGAATGCCATGTGCCCATAAGTTAAAATAATTCAGGAAGAGGCAAAGAAAAGCAGACAGTAGACCTAAAAGAACATAATCATCTACATCCTATAAAAATCCCTGCCCTTGTAGGGTGGCTTACTTCTGATTTGGAGCTAGAGGGGGTGGTGTCTGAATATATTTGCATCTTGTGGTATCTGACTCTCCTAGAATGGGGTGAAGGAAGTTGATGATATCTTTAAAAGCAGAGCCCCAGGAAGTACAACCAATGACAATTCATTGTATGTGGCATAATTTTCCAAAATTTCCCCAAATAGCTTCTACTTACCTCTCATGATTCTTTTCATTCTTCCCTGCCTTTGCTCCAAGGATGTTGACCCATTTACAGACTATATCTTTTTATCTCTTTGGATGCCAAAACTTAGCATGATGGCTCGATCACAGAAGGCCAGCCATTTAATAATAGATATGAATGAATGAAAACCTCACTGTAGAATATAGACTGGATACCATTTACTCTTATTTCCTTGCATCAGAGAGAGGAGGATTGTTGTGGTGGAAAATGATAACTGAAAATGCAAGGAGTGTCTTTTTCTGAAATCTGAAACAATTAGGACATATCCAAACTTCTCAGTCCACAGAACTCGTCAACTTAAAGGTTAAGGAGAGAGGAGCAATAGGGAAGGGTTTAGGCATTTTGGAACCATTGATATCTAACAAGGACAGACAAGCTCACTCATTCTTTACCATATCTGAATATATATATACTATATATATATATATATATATATATATATATATATATATATATGGCAGCTGGCAGTAAATAAGCTCACAACTCCTTCTTCAAATCTTGTTTTACCCAAATTATATTCACACTAGAGAATTTTCATTAGTCTCATTTCCTGGGGGCTTTGTACTTAAAGAAGAGGAAAGCCCAGCTCCTTTGCAGCTGATTTGGACAACTCTGAGGTGGGACATACACTCCAGTCCCCTGCAGGATCAGGCTGAAGCCAACACCACCCCATGGTGCTGGCCTGAGAGAAAATGTCCTGCCTTATTAAATCCCACACACAAACCCTCATCGCAGAGACTGGTTTTTAGAAAACCTAAGCCTTCTAGCGTTTACTATGGTGGGGATAGAAACATTTATAAAACTTGGTAACAATTCTCCAGGCATTTTTCAACTAAGCGAACTTGATTTAAACTTGTCTATGAATTTCTCATTGGAAGGTAAAACGGCATGATTGCATAGATGTTCTTGGAATCCTGAGGACAACCTTGTTATCGTAGAAGCAGTCTACATCGTGCATGGCAGTAGTTTTGACTGTTTGGTCTTGCTCCACTAAATTAAACAAAAACAAGCATTATCAAGTGTTTAGATGTACTAGAGCCTCTGACTTCAAGTGGCTTGATCAGTCATTCTTGACAAGCTCACAGCAGACCTTCAGCCATATCAAGGCCATAGCTTTGTGGTGGTGAGGTGGGTTTCCCTTGTTTTATTTTTAATCTAAGAAGACAAACAGTGCTAGCCACACCAATTAAAACATATAAAGAGTTAACCTTCAAAATGACCACAGTTCAGATGGCAGCATGGAAGTCATCAGGACTATTTAATCTTCCAGAAGATTTATTGCTGCAGTAACCCAAGTCTTTCATGTGGGTTTGTGCTACAAGTCTTCTTGCACACACACAAAAGGAATTTGGAGTACATGGGCATGACACAGCACCACAAACATGGATTTGTGCACTAAATAGGACCCTTGAGGCAAAAAGTTTGCTGGGAGAACCATGTGCCAGGATCAGGCCTTTACCCTCAAGATTTATGAGAATGCTCATGTTGGTGATGAGAATATTCAGAGCTTTTGGTATTATTCACTATTTCCCACTGCTCTGCTCCCACTTCTTCCCCCTCTGTCCTCATGTGCAACTCTTGCAAAATGCCTTTTTTGTTTTGTTTTGTTTTGTTTTGTTTTTAGCTGTTACACATCTCCTTTCTTCTGATTCTGTCCCAGTTATTTTTTAAAACTCTGTTCAAAGGGCCTCAGTTTCCCCTTCAAAAACTGCTCCTCAAGAATTCTAATCCCCCAGAGGTCCCAAGCTGTTTTGTCCCTCACCTGAATGTGTCACCTGGCTCCCTGGCCAGGGCAGCACCCTCTTGTCTTCATACTTAATTCTTGTTTCAGACACCCTGAAATCAAGTTTAAGAGCTCATTCTCTATGGTCATGAAACTGTACAAAATGCTACAGAAAACTGAATGTAGATGGTGCAACCAATTTATTTTTAGTACAATATATTTTTAGCTAACGGGGGTTTTCAGAGGAAAGCCATGTCTTTAAAAAAGAGGAAATGTTTATGGGGTATCATGCTTGTCAAAAGCAATTAAATAGTACATATAGCCCTTAAAAGAAATGTTCAAATGTAATTTGGATATGGTTTGGGTATCTGAATAGATATAATTTTGACCAAGGTTTCTTGTCTATGAAATATAGTCTAAAACATATTGCTTTTAAAATATGGAAGCTATTCAAATGCTTTTGGCAAAAATAATATAAATGGAACCACTTTAAAATGAAACCAGAGCTGACATTCTAGGGGAACTGCCTTGACTGTCTTATGCCTCAAATCTTTAGAATGTTAAAACAGGGCAAAATAATGTTTGGACTGGGGCTAAAGCAACATTGTGCCCCAAAACACTGTTTGCAAAGATGACAAGAAAGCAGATATTATGACTACTGGACTTATGGCTAACAGACTGACAATAATAATCAATATTTATAATTAACTTCACTGTGTTATGTTATCTGCACCAATAAACTGCCTTCCTTCTATTGATGTAATTGTTCCCCTTCTCTTTCTCATAAATATCCATTGCCTTTGTTTTCTAATGGGAACACTATTTGGGTTTCTGCCTGAATCAGTGCTTTCCACCTAAATTATGGATTTCAGATAAATGCTTGCTGCCACTCACTTTGAAAGGCCTTTTACTGTTAGGTTAGCACCTTGATTTTAAATTGCTTCCACTAGCCGTGTAATTCCAAATGACTTTACAGACTACAGAGCACAGAATTGCTGTGTTAAAAGGAGACTTCAATCATCTCACATAAGCCAGATAGATTTCCTTTACATTTTATATAGAAAGATGTATTGATCGTTTAGTCCTCATTTCAGACACTTGTCATTTAAATGACAGGATTTAAAAGAACACAGTGACATTTCTAGAAAACTTGTCCAGGGTTTATATCAAAGGAAGGATTAATTTGTTGTATGGCACACATTGCTCATTCCTATTAGACATGTGATCCTAAATTCATTTATACAATCAAGTCAATTCAAGACAAAGTTATTAGTCTTGTCTATTGCTGCATAACCAACTATCTCAAATGCAGTGGCATAAAACAACAGCGATTAGATTGTCTCTATGGATTCTGTGCATCAAGAACTTGGAAAGGATACAGGAGAGATGGCTCGTTTCTGCTCTATGAAGTCTGTGGCCTCAGCTGGGGAGACTGATTGGCTAGGCTGGAGGATTCACTCTGGGATGCCTTCTTCACTCACATGGCTGCCTCCTGGGCTGGTCTGCTCATGGCTGGGCTCACTAGGGCTGTTGACCAGGGCACCTTATATGGCCTCTTTATATAGCATGGGCTTTTCTCATGGCATGGCTGATCGGTCCTAAGAGTGAGCATTCCAAGAATAAGGGTTCCAAGAACAAGGGTTTCAAGAGGACCAAATTGGAGGTGTCTGGTATTTGCTGATCTTGTCTTGAAAGTTATATAACATCACTTCCGTCATACTTATTGTTTAAAGCACTCATGAGCCCACATAGATTCAAGAGGCAGAGCCAATGTGAGGAGGGTCAATGGCTATGTGCCCATTTAAAAAACTCAACACCATTATGGTTTTGGCAAAATGGAAAAAATAAATATGAGCTGGGCTTTGAATCCTGATTCCTCTAGTTCTTAGGTGATCTTAGACAAGTTGCTTGACTTCTTCCTTCATTCTACAAACGGGGATAGGGGTCAATCACAAGCTTGCTCTATGCAAAGGCGCACATTTGTGTTTATAAGCAGTTGGTTAATTCTAATCCTCTCCTTTTTTTCTTAGCCACCTTTGCCTCCTTTCTCAAGCAGGAGCCCCCTAATCGCCCTCCTATAATTCCATCAAAATGTGCACTCAAAAGCAGTGTTCAGAAGGGGGACTCTCCTGGGTGTCCCTCAATGGCTGAGGCAGGAAGTGATGGAATTCACTTTGCAGTGGCCAGTTACACTGCCGTGCATAAAAGCCTGTCCCTCTCCCTTGATTTGGTTGGATTTTTAAACTTCCTTCAGGTGAGACCTATAGGCATCATTGACAGATTTTCCGAGCCCCCAGGAATTTCCCTTTCTTTTAAAAAGTGAAATGGAATTCCATATCAGGAGTCCATAGGACTTTTCTGAAGTATATGTTCCTGTTCTTTCTCTTTCCATCCCTACCTGGTATCAAAGTAGTTGAAGCAAGATGTCCTGAGATTGTAGAGGGCACTTTCAGCCTGGCTCCTCTTTCTGCCAAAGTTCTTTAAGCACATTACTCAAATCTGTTCCAGCTTCCAAAGAAGGTTCATTCATGCTGCAAAGAGCACAGATTATTCCAAATGTGAGAGGTGGTGAGGAGGACAGTACTATATTTAATTGGGACAAAAGAATGCCATACCAAGTTGTTTCTTTATTTATTGTCGTTGTTACAGTTTTTCAGCTGCCTCACTGACCCTTCTCCTGTAACCCCCTTCTGGTCACCCCAGGCTCATCTCCTCAGAGTCAGACACCCTTTTAGAAGCATTTCAGACCAAGACAGTCCCCCACTCAAAACCTGCCGATTGCTTCCTAATGCATTTGGAGTGAAATCTGAAGTCCCTACAATGGTTTACAAGGCCATCCATGATTAGCTATAAGTATTTCTCAGACCTCACTTCCTGCCTCCGAGCCAACCACACCGCTGCCACCTGTGCAGTTGTCGGGGCGCACCCTGAGCTTAGAAGGGTCTCACTTGGTTCAGTGCTCTGCTGTTGCCATTTTGAAGATTTTAATAAATTTTGAACAAGGGACCCTGCAATTTTATTTTATTTGCATTTTGCATTGGACCCTACAAATAATATAGTGGGCTCTGGCTCTGGGGCCAGGTACACAGCAGGCACTGGCTGCTGCTTCTCTCTTGTGAGAAAGCTCACCTGTAACATGGCCACTTAGGTCCACAGAAGGAGAAGCCTTCTATGACAATCATGTCTATGGTATCACTTCCTCCCCATATGTTGAAATTTTCCTTCAAAATACCTGTCTCTGCCAGGGTTATAATGTATATTTGCTTAGATGCCATTGTTTTTTGTTTTACCCATACAACTTCCTCCAGGACAGGGATGACAGTGCTTGGCTTGGCTATTTCTTTGTCTCTGGAGCCTGACATGCTTCCTGGCATATAGCTATTTCTCAGTATATTTTTGTTATGTTAGCTTGTTCCTCAGTAATACCCCTGAATGGTGCCCATCTCACCACCAGCACATTTTAATTTTATGAACTTGGTTGTAAGAAAAATTCAAAGGACCCCTCTGGAAGTACATTGTTTTGCTTTAATGGGGGTCACCCAGCTTTTCTCAGACTGCCACGAATACTGGTTCATGTCAATGTTCCTGCCTTTTGTCCCTCTTCTCTGTATTTTAATGGCTAGCTCAGTGTTTCCAACATTTGAGGTATGGAAAGGTTAAGATTAATTCTCTAACTTCAAAAGGAGAAACAAATCATAGGAAGTGATAATCCCCTGAATTGGACAATCTCAGCTGGAGCAGATGACAATAGCCATGTGTCCTGTCATGGCCCATGCAGCAGCAGGGACAGCAGAGCCAGAAGGCCCCCATGAGACCACTAACCCATACATAACATTTTGTGTTCTTTCAAGGTGGGGAAGATGTTCCAGTTTAGCTACAGTGAGAGGTGGGTGGGGGAGGAGGCCATAAAAGGTATACTTAAATTATTCTGGCTCCTGAAAAGGAAATTAATTTCTTCAGATTATAAAACTATTTAGCTGTAGGTTAAATGCAAAAATTCACTTTTTTTTTTTAACCTTTTCTTGGAGATTAAAAGCCCTTCAGTTGAAGAAATAATCATTGACACCTAAGTTTCCATATAGCTTGGTATTTTTACCATTCTTGGTATTCATTTTAAATTAATTTTTCTATCATTGCTCATTTCAGGGTCTTTTCATTAAAAGCAGGGCTCTCCTAGCATTGTGGGCACTAGTGGGCACTACTGGGCAGCCCTGAATGCCAAAAAGGCAGCCAGCAGATGGCAGGTGCTTGGTCACCAGGCTGACCACTGAGCTTTCAGCAAGGTAAGAGGGAACTGAGCTGTCCCAGCATAGAGAAGCCTTGCCAGAGTCTTAGCAATATCACATCTTCTTTTGACTTCTAGTTCTTTTTGTACCCCACGTGAACAGAAATGGGTTAATTATAATCTTAAATTCTTGACATACTCTCATCATTGTCCCATGCATGCCCTTCTATGGCTTATATGTAGATTTATTTGTTTGTTTTTGTTTTTAAGATTTTATTTATTATTTTTAGAGAGGGGCAGAGAGGGAGAAAGACATCAATGTATGGTTGCCTTTCACCTGCCTCGATTTGTTTGTTTTTAACAACTTTCTCAACACCTATGAACCACCCAGCTCAGAAACTAGAACATGGACATCACAGCAGCCATGGAGTTGGTCCCATGCCTCCCAGACCCCAAGCCTGGCATAACCACTATTCTGAGTCTTGTGTTGCTTAGTATTTTTACTTTTAAACAAACATCTTTTTTGGAATCTATGACATTCCTATACATGTACGTATGTTTTCAAAAAGCATGTTTGTCTGGGTTGTTCTTAGCTGTGTACGAAGGTATGGTGTTGTTGGTGATCGTCAGGACTGCTCAGAAAGCAGACCTGACCCTCTGCATCACAGTGGGATGGATCAGCCCACAACCAGGAGTTGACTCTGGCTGGGAAATGACCCACCAACATGGAGAGGCCTACCAGCCACTGCTCCCTCTGCAGAGGGGAGCTGAAAGCACCAGAACACACCCTCTTCCTGGGTTTGCTTCTCCTCTGAACCCACCTGTGCTCTGGGCAGGGCTCCCAGCCACCCACTTTGCAAGGCTGTTCACTATCCCACCTGCACAAACACAGGGTTTCCTGTCACCACGTGGCCAGAGCAGTGCAGTGCTGCAGCCCTGGAGCTTCGTGGTTTAAATTTCCTAATGAGAATGATCCTAGGCCTGGAAAACAGCTGTGATCCCAGGGGCCATGACACAGTGTAATTCAATTTTGCCTTTATGATTTCTGTCTTGTCCTTCACAATTTCCCACAAACCTGAAACATGTTTCTCTACTCACTTTCTATCTCATAGTGATCATAAGACTGGACTCTCAGGGAGCCTCTTACAGCACCGAATAGATTTTACTCTGCGAATCATAAGTGGAAATCAGAAGGTATTGAATTACTCATGAAATCATGGTACAGCATAAGGATACTAAGGTTGTAAAGAGAATCCAGTCCTAAGTAGAGTCCCCTTCCTTATCCTCTGTCACTGCTATGATCAATCATTATTAAAAACAAGAGGCTGGTGTGTAATAGTAGAAAGAACATGGACTTTGACATTAGAAAAAAATGAGTTTAAATCTTACTTGTGTCATTTGCCCATTAGATGACCTTGGACCTTGCAGAGTTAGTTTTCCAATCTATAAGATGGAGCCAGATACCTACTCCACAGGGCACTGAAATAAGGGGTGAAATGGTGAGACTCACACAACCTGGAACATAGGTTACAGACTAGGTGCCTGAAAACTGGTAGCTTTAGGCCAGACATTCCCTTCCTCACCCTGAGTCTGCCTCAGTCCATCGCTGCCCAGACTCATCCCATCTCCACTCTGATCTGTCACACATCTTGGTCAGATGAGTCATCCCAAAGCAGTGATCGTGTGTATCGCATTTCTTCCCCTCCTGAACCAACCCACACCTCTAACAACAACAGAAACCTGTGGTTTCCCAGTGCCTTCAAGATGTCCAAATCCCTTAAGTTGGCATTTCAGCTCGACCACAATTTAGGATCAATTACCCTTTTACAGTGGTCTTTTATTATTCCTATACCTGAATCCTGTGTCCTAGTTTAACTTGTTCTCTGAATATGCCAGACACATGTCAGGCCCATCACTGCCTATGCTCCCCACATTTGGGCTTTCCCCCTTGTGCAGCTGCTTGCCTCCTCTTTTTAACTGGTATACATTCTACCCTTTCTATGTGGGGTGTGAGTCAAGCCCCCAACACTCTACTCCCCCCTCTCTATTGACTGTTTAATGTATCTCACCTTCTTTGACATTAGTCATTTGTGTATGTGACAACCAGCACCTGACACAGGTTCTGTAGATGTTCATAAATGTGTGGTGCTGAATGCAAATATAAAAACATATATTTCAAAAAGCATTTCCATTCAGAAATGCCTTTGTAAACAACTGGAATTCAGTTCATAAGACTTTATTCCCAGAAATTTTGAAGTATCAATATTCAGATAGAAATTATCAAGCATTGAGTTTTCGCGTTGCTGTTGGTGTGTGTGTGTGTGTGTGTGTGTATTTGTATGTGTTATGGAGCTGCACTGAGTGCTTTAATTTCACTTTGGCCTCTAGTGGAAATGGTTATCTTCACTCTCCCTTACCTGGCTACTCTCAGTTGGTAATCTTGCATCAGACCACATTGGTTGTTTAAGCATCCAGAATCACACAGGAATTTAGGAAAGATAACTGGAAAGAGAAATCCCTGATAATTGTTGACTGGGTTTTGCCCTTTATTTCCCAGCCTCCCTGAAGGGTTTAATCTTATAATAAAATATACCAAGGTGAGTTGTCTTTCCAGAATTCCCTGGCAGTGGTGAAAGGGGCTCTGGTTATGTCGACAGTAGAAGGACATTGAGGAAGAGGGCTCTGTTTAGGCTCTAAACTTGGTTGTTTAGATTCCAGGCATTCTCATTTAGAGTTATGCTTAAACCTGAACTTGGACAAAGACCAAAAGATTATGCGTTAGTACCATATCCCAAATATTTGGGGATTCTGTCAAATTGAAGTTGGCTAGTATCCATGTGTAATGGTACAGCTTGAACAATATTGAACTGGAGCAATTAAACAGTAATACCTTAAGTTAGCAGTTTTTCAGAAGGCTGCTAATTGACATCCATTTTTTCTGCCTAATGTAGGAAGAGCTTTCTGAACTCGAAGGAGGAAGATATTCCTTCAGTTTGGAGATATCCAATTTCTCCATTGCCTAAAAGGCTGCTAATATTTTCAGGAGAAAGCATCCACTAAGAACACTTACGTATGAAACCCTCTGAAGGAGGCATCCTATGTCATGTAGCCACAGCAGCCTTTGGCCCACTGAAGGGGCTGACTTGCATAGCAATCCAAAGTTATAGAACTGGTACTAATGTCCAGTTAAAGACAGCAGATCAAACACACACATGAGATTTAGTAGCACCATGATAGATGAAGCTGGTCACAAAGCTCTGTGAATACTTCTTCAAAGAGTTGAAACTGATTGCTTCCCAAGTGTGTTGGGATGTATTGAGAGATCATGCAACTGTGCATGTGTTTGGCTTTGAGTTCATATAGGTCAATGGGAATCTACAAAAATGAAAAAAATAAATATGTCAATATTATTTCCAGGGAAAAACAAAATATTATTCAAGAAAAGAAAAGCTTCCTTAGTATATCTCAGAGGTCAGTTTGTTTTGTTTTGTTTTGTTTTTTAAGATTTTATTTCATCATTTTTAGAAAGAGGGGAAGGGAGAGAGGCAGTGAGGGAGAGAGACATCAATGTATGGTTGCATTTCACCTGCCTCCAGCCACAGACCTGACTGGAGACCTGGTTTGCAACCTGGTAATGTGCTCTGGCTGGGGAATTGAACCTGTGACCTTTGGATTTGCAGGCCGGCACCTTATCCACTGTGCTACCAGCCAGGGCTTTCAGAGGTCAGTTTTATACACTGTTTGTATTGTCATAATTATATAAACACTAAGTATCTATCAATTTGAAATTAAAATATAACTATTTTGAAGAATAAAAAGATGGGTAGCAAGTGTGCAGGGGACTGATGAGGGTGACAGAGGAGAAAGAGTGGCATATACAGCTTCCAAATTGGAAACTCAATAGATAATGCCTAAATATGAAATAACAGGGAGAAGTCTGTTACTTAAACATGTAACGATTGCTTCTGAGAAAAAGAAGAGTGGGGGAGATCTTCTTCTTCTTCTTCTTCTTCTTCTTCTTCTTCTTCTTCTTCTTCTTCTTCTTCTTCTTCTTCTTCTTCTTCTTCTTCTTCTTCATATACAGTAGATGAAAGCACAGGCTAAGGTAATTTAACAAAAGGCCCCAAAATACTAAGGTTTAAACAAGATCAGTATACACATATATTTATCTTGTTTGATATGGTCCAGAAAAAAAGCAATCTGGATTGAAAGGTTGACTTTATGATCCTGAAAATGTGGTTTCCATATCTGGGGCCAAGGCAGCCATCCATCCTAGTTCTTGTCATCCCAGCCAATGGGAAGGGGAAATGGGTCAAGGGAACACATGCATATACCTTGGCAGAACGTAGTCCCTATGTGGCACACATCCATTGTGTAGAGTGAAGGCACATGGCCTTACTAAGCTGCAAGGGAGGCTGGGAAATGCAGTGATTAGCTGTTGGCCAAGTGCTCAGCTAAAATTCAGAAATCCTATTATGAAAGGAGGCAAGAACTGATGCCAGTGTGCAACCAGCAGCCTCTGTCAAATACATGTTGTATACTTCATTCATTCATTCAACAAGATGTATGTATAACTTCAATACAAATAAAAACTAAATTTAAGACAGTGCTTAGTTTCTGGGTTGTCAAACACAGGAAGATTGGACAGAATGGTGCACCTGGAGAAACCATGGGAGCTCCGCCTTTCCCCATAATGTCTTCTATGAATGTCTTCCATCTGCCTGGTTCTGTCATTTCAGAACCAGTAATCCAGCTGGCATCTAGCTGTAATGTTGTCAAAGAACAGGACATTCGAAATACATTTGAAGAGATGGAGAAAAGTTTAGGTTTTGTTAACTTCTTGATAAATACATCAGGAATTACCAGGAACTATCACTGGTTTAACAGGCAATGTCAACCAGTGTGTGTACAGTGTCAGTAAACAGGGATTGGTTGGATTTCCACAAGCTCTCATAAAGAAGAGCAAGAAAGAAAATTAGAGTGAATGTAATTGCACCAGATCAGGTTGTGTGATCAACCAGCATGTTGCTGTTGACCCCTGCTGACCTCCAAACAACTGTGCTCTGCATGATGAGGTCTATGTAGTCTTCCCTGTGGGAGAAGTCATAGTTGGAACACCAGGCACATTATTCCCAGTGTAGGTAGGATTGAGACTCTGTGGTAAACTCCTCAGAGAAGTCAGGGCCTCTTCCTCCTCCCACTTCCTTGGGGATTGGCTTTTTGGTAAATGACATTAAGGTGATTACAGAAAGGGTATTTCATGACACATTCAAAAGGACCCTAGCTGGGAGGTCTTAGGCTAGATTTTGAAGAGCCAAAAGCTCTGGTTGGCCCTAGTTTTGACCATGCAAAAGTAGAAGCTGAAGAAAATAGCCAGCATGGAAGGGCTGTTCAGTACTTGGTGATGAGAGTGGCCTTTATGGTGATAGACAGCAGACCCAATAGAGCCATGCCATGGCAAAACACTAATAGTCACAGAGGAGTCCATCGCTGTCATGGCTGATCCACAGGTCATGTAGAAGTTAATCAGGGAAATGGCTGTACCATGGGCGATGTCTGGGAGGGAGACCCAGTAGGTGAAGAGCTTGTACTTCTGTTTGGTGATATACAGCCTGGGCAGGTCCACACTCTGCTTAGTGCTTGAAATCCCAATGTACACAGCTAGGAGGGTGGTGTACAGCTGGTTGAAGGATACCAGGAACCACCCTTTATACAGAGTCTGGGCAGTGAAGCCAATGTAGAAAGTAAACTATCTTCTTTGCCAAAGTCTTGTAGATGGAATAGAATAGCATAGGAACTTGCAGACTTCCATCTAGGAATCCAGTCTGTTCACCAGTGGCAGCCACCCCAGGATGCAGACTGGGTCAGCATGCAGTTGATGTTCTGAGGAACGTGAATGCTCTCTCGGCATTCCAGCCTTGCACTGATGTCCTCATGTCTTGACCATGTTGACATCATTGGCACTATTCCTAATAACCAGAATCTGGTATTCCTTGACTAAAGACACAATCAAGGTCTTCTGATTAGGTGCCACCCATCAGCAGATAACCAATTGACACCTCAAGGCCAATTCCACAAGGGCCCACTCCTACCACATCTTGGGATTCTTGAAGGGGTTGCAGTCCTTGTTCTGCATTACCAACCCCATGCTCCTCAGCTGGATCCCGAAGGTTAGCCACATCAAAGAATTGCTCCTGGCCTACAGGAAGTCTGTCCTCTGCTCCCCTGGCTCTTGCCTGGACTCCTTGATTTTCCATTCACTTTTTTTTTTTTTTTTTTTTTAGGTTCCATAACTCTTTATTTGATAAATATTAACAGTCCTTCAGGAGAGCTGACAGTCCTCAGGTACAGACTTCTATAAATAATTTATCTTTGACATCCTTTATAAAGGGCACCCCAATATAAACTGGACAAGGTTTGTCCCAGTGGTTCCTGTACCTATCTCTTTTTCTTTCTTTCTTTCTTTTTAATTTAATTTTATTGTTGTATTACATCCATCTCCTTTTTACTCATCGCTGTCCTCTCCACACACCCATTTCCCCCAAAGTCAATCCCACCTGTTGTCCAGGTCCATGGTTCCTTTATACTAGGTTCTTGTCTAAGCTGCTCCCCTTCCTTGCTTCTGCCTCCCCCTTCCCCTCAACTGCCTTTCCACTGACCACTGAAGGTCTATTCACTGTATTCATATATTTGGTTCTGTTTTGCTTGTTGTTAGTTTTGTTCATTATTGTCCTGTAATGGGTGAGATCATATGATATTTGTCCTTCACTGACTGGCTTATTTCACTAAGCATAATATTCTCTAGTTCTATCCATGTTGTTGCAAAAGGTACGATTCCTTCTTTCTTTCTGCTATATAGAATTTTAAATGTACCAAAGTTTTTTGATCCAAACATCCACTGATGGGCACTTAGGCTGTTTCCAGCACTTGGCTATTGTAAATAGTGCTGCTATGAACATAGGTGTACAGAGGTTTTAATGAATTGGTGTTTCAGGATTCTTTGGGTATAGTCCAAGTAGTGGGATTGCTGGATCAAAAGGCAGTTCCAGTTTTAGTTTTTTAAGGAAGCCCCATACTGTTTTCCACAGTGGCTGCACAAGCCTACATTCCCACCAACAGTGTACAAGGGTTCCCTGTGCCCCGCATCCTTGCCAATACTTGTTGTTTGTTGATTTGTTGATGATTGCCATTCTGACAGGGGTGAGGTGGTACTTTATTGTGGTTTTAATTTGGATCTCTCTGATGACTAGTGATGTTGAGCATTCTTTCATATGCCTCTGGGCCCTTTGTATATTTTCCTCAGTGAGTTGTCTGTTCAGGTCCTTTGCCCATTTTTTAATTGGGCTGTCTGTCTCCCTGGTGTTGAGTCACATTAGTTCTTTATATATTTTGGAGATCAGACCCTTGTCTGAGGTATCATTGGCAATTATGT